>QEPC01012846.1:1757524-1804598 GCA_003113815.1 Sphenodon punctatus
ACTGACCAGCCCCTGCACCACCTGGAACAGCTCCGCTGGACAGGATTTAGTGGACGCTCTAAGGGCAGCAAAGAACTCTTCCTTTACCGTTCACATGGCAACGGCATAGGCTTGTAAACTCGCTCTATGCCACAACCTCTCGGCTTTAGCATGTGAATGACAACCACCATCGCTCCAACCGCCTTTCCTCCCGCTTCAGCACCCGCAGTCCCTCCGAAAACCAGGCAGGCCTGTGGTGTTGCCGCCTGGGACGCAGATGCCTCAGCGCTATCTGATCAATGGCCTCAGTCAGCAAGACGTTCCACAGCTCAATGAGGCCATCGATGGGACAGCCGTCCAGATCAGAGGGTATATCCCCCAAAGCCTCCTGGAACCGCTCCGGTTCCATCTGTCTACGGGGACGAACCATTCAATTAGGTTCCACTCCCCTCTGAGGGCAAACGTGCT
Source organism: Sphenodon punctatus (assembly GCA_003113815.1). NCBI lineage: Eukaryota > Metazoa > Chordata > Lepidosauria > Sphenodontia > Sphenodontidae > Sphenodon > Sphenodon punctatus. The sequence goes on from QEPC01012846.1 coordinate 1,757,972, forward strand.
CCAGGAGAGGGGCCTGCAGGAGGATGCAGAGTAGTTTCCTGCCGGTACAGGATTCAAGTCCTGTTTGAGCTCACCCAGCTATGAATGGGAACCAGATCCATTGTGTTGGGGAAATCAAAGGCAGTTGGATCACGGTGCTGACCACATTGCTCCTTTGTGCTCCGTAGGTGGCTGAAACTGGTGCGCCTTAACCACACCCATCTGATGGGCTCCATGGCTTGGGACAGAGTTTGCTTTTAGGTCATCGGAGTTGCCAGGACTACTCAAATGCATCAAATTAAGCAGGCCCAGATCCCGTGTTTGGGCCCTTAGCTCTGTCCTGAGCTCCCTAAGTTCTGCTATGCCACCCTGAAAACAAGCTTCCTTATCTTTAACACCTGGAACGTTTTAGAGCAAATTTGTTGGGCGTGCTCCGCATCTCACAGCTAATGAAGCCCGAGTTCCCCTTTCAGAGTATGCAGGCAGAGCACACTTGGCACTTGCCTTCATTGCTTAAGCAGGTGGATTCCACTCCCTGTCCCTACTTTACCCCTCTCTAATACAGTCTAAGGAATCTTGCCGAGCAACAGCAAAGGACTTTGGCTGCCACAAAACCTTTAAGCCCTTGCTGGAAATGAAGGGATTAGCAGTCTGCTTTCAAAGCATCAGATACTTGAACTGACTTGCCTTCTAGAGCGTTGGGGAAACACTTTTATCATTCTTATTTGCACGTGTGATGTTGAAAAGAGGCAGCAGCAGCAGTAGCAGTAGCTCTAAGGCTCACCCATCTGGGCTTCACCTCCAGTTCACCTTGAAATGTACACATCAGAGGAGGAGGAACAGCTGGGCCATGGCTCTGAAGTTTCAAAGACTTTAATCTAAGGTCATATTCACATATGCTACCTCATGACACCTTTCGCTGCAGTAATGACCCCCTGGGTAGTCTGCCCTGGTTTGAAACATCCACAGAGGAGTCAGGTACCTCAGGAATTGCTCAAGAAAAATGGTTACCCCAATTTAGCCAGGGTTTTTTTTTTCTGTTGGAGACAGACTTTTTAATGTCTTAGGAGATGCTTTCTCCAGGCCTTGTCTCTTGCTCCTATTCATCCCTTAGCCTGTTAACTCCATTTAACTGACTAACTTTCTTCTGATGCAATTTACACCATCCTGAACAAAACAGGAAAGACATCTTCCATTCCTGTCTACACAGCAGGAACGTTGGGAGGGGGAGGGAAAGTGTCTCCTTTGTCTAGGAGAACATACCTCAGTATAATCATGTTACCATATGTTTAGAGACCCATTTTTATAGAACCAAAAATATGCCTCCTTATCTCAAATTATAGCTTTCAGAGCAAACAGATTTCTCCATAATTTAGTTATTATGCAAATAGCATCATTCCTAGCGGACTGCATCAAAGCTTGAAGGGCTGGAAATTTCCATGACTGTTTTCAAAAGAAACGGGACAGTTGCTGGGTTGGTCCCAAATATAAGAGAGACAATACTTCCTGAAGAAGGGTTCTGCGAGCCTCGAAAGCTTCCATACAGTCACCAGCAAAAGTTAGTCCAATAAAACTGGAACTACTTGATCTTGGGCAGAAAGCACCCCTACCGGTTTCATTTATGTTTTTGCTTTTGTTTACAAAAACCCCTTCGTTTGGGGGGGATTTTAATAAAGGACCCTACCATTCTCTCCCCCTTTCCTCACCCCCCGCCCCGTTTATTTGATTTAAAATTAATTTTTTTTTAAATCACTGTTTATGTGCAAAATGGTCACTGGGCTATTCTGCACAAGTGCAGCCCTTTCCGGAGCCGGCGCTGCTGCATGCACCCACTGGCCACCCTTTTCAAAATGGATGAAAGCAAATGTCATCCGGTTTCATATTTTAATTACTAAAATTAACAGGGGGTTGTTTGTTTTTAGTAATCAAGTAAATTAAGAAAACGCAAAACAAACGATTGATCTCTTGAAATGTGCATTTTACTCCAGATGCTCTCAAGAGTCATTGCAATTTGCAAATGGCTTCCCCGTGTGTTCTGTTGTTGGCTGTTTCAGTTCCAATCAGTTCTAGACACATGGCAGCTCTGCTTAGGGTCAAGATGCCAGAGCTAACTTCCTATTGTCTGAAAGTTTTAGGAAATGGCCATCAATAGCCATTTGGTAACAAAAAGAGTCATTTTGAGGAAGTGGAAGTTGGAGATTTATTTATTTATTTATTTATTTATACTGTAACTTAATATCCCGCTCACTCCTGTTCATGCACCTCAGGGTGGCTACTTATTCAAAATGGCTGGCCGAACTAATACGTAACTCTTTGATGGAAAAAATGGCACTAGCCAGTAGAAATGCTTCACATAAATACAATGCACTTTGGTCACATATGAAAGTATTACTTAATAGTAGTGTTTAAATGTATCTGTCCCACAAGTATACAGATTTCAGTTCCCTGAACATATATCTTTAGCAGTTTGATGAGAATTTCAGGATTTCCCCTCCATATCAGATTCAGGCTGTTTTTAGACGTGTGTGGCGGTGCCCGCGCTTGTTTTCCCAAAGACCCGGCAGTCCGATTTACACGTGACGCTGCTGCCGAATACGCTCATGCGCGGGTGATGCGCATCCATTTCCGACCACGTATGACCGGCCTCGATCGCCGATCCGGTCAGTTCGCGGCCGGAAATGGATGTGCATCACCCGCGCATGCGCTATTCGACGGCGGCATCACGTGTAAATCGGACTGCAGGGTCTTTTGGAAAACAAGCACGGGCACCACCGCACACGTCTAAAAACGGCCTCAGTCTTTCCCTCCTCCTCCTCCTCCTCCTCTCTTTTTCTCTCTTACTCACTTTTTCTTTCTCAAAGCCTGTTAGATATTATCCTCAGTTGTATTTTTCCTTGGATCTTCTTGCATTTTCCATTTATCTTTGAGTGTTCTAGAAACATGGTATGTCTTAACATTTGTTTTTATGTGTTTATCTTTTGTTTATATAAAACAAATAAAAATAAAATTATATATATTGAGAGAGAGAGAGATGCCAGGGCTCTTTTCCTGGTTCCTAATAATGTCTTGTGTGACTGCAGATATTTATGTCATGTAAATTCCATTCATCATCTTTAAGTTGTTGTTATTATTATTAATTATTTGCAGGGAGCCATATTCACTGTTTCCCCCATTGCCGCTGATGGGGAACATGAGTCCTGATTCTTTATATTGCACCATCAATTTTCCTGGTGCTGAAGAGTCATGAATTAGAGACATGTCCCTGCCATGAGGCGGTTACAATTTAGAGCTGAAACAAGTACTCACAAAAACAGATCTACCTGTTGAATTTCCAGTACTCAAAGACTCGAAAATATTGGGCACCAATTGGTATCCAATTTCAATCCCATCTGACTACTCAGAATCCCACAATGTCAACTTCTGGTCCCAGAATAATGACTTCTGGTCCCAATTTTTTTGGTTTTCTGTCCCGATTTACTGATCGGTAACTGGAAAATTGAAAAAATTGGTACCGGAAATTAAATTACCGATATTTGGGTATCTGGTTACCCAATTGGCAAATGGCTGGCCTATCATGAGCCCAGTGCAGTACTAAAAAATGTGTGTATTACCTGTGGGTAGCAAATGAGCTACCGGTTTCCTCTCTAGTTACTGTCTAGGATGGACAAGGGGGAGGGGAACATAGAGAGAAATGGTGACACATTCATGAAGTTGGAGGTGCACATGCTTAGCTTAGTTACAGGAGAGGAGGGGACCCTAAGAATGGTAGAAGGAGTGTCAGTGAGAAGTCTTGGGGGGGGGTGAGGAGCTAGGAAGAGAGAGGGTTTCATGAGGAATTTGGAGATTGAGAGGGAGGGAGCAGAGAGTATGTGTTTGGGGATGAAGTTCTAGGCACAAGGGATAACATGGGAAAAGTTGGTTTGGGTGAGGATTGTGGTAGAGGAGGAGAGAGATTCCTAGTTGGGAACCTAGCAGGAAATGAAAGCAAAAATGACAGGGAGGAGCCAGGCCAGGAAGAGTTTTAAAGGTGAAGACAAGGGGTGTTTTCAGATGGACGTGGTGGGGCTGCCCACCTCCAGAGCTGCTCTGGGGGTGCACCCCCATGTCTGCCTGCTCCCAGCTCCCCCTGGGTCAAGATCAGAAGGACCTCCCCCCACACCATAGAGTTGCAGGCTAGAGCGTCTGCAGTGCTATTTTTAAAATTTTAAATTTACACCCCACCTTTCCCATTAAGGCTCAAGGCAGGTTACAACATATAAAAGCATCAAAATCACTTTTAAAACCCCACCCTGTGGAGCTCAGTGAATGCTTCACTGAAGCCCGGGGCAGTGACTGGCTGGAAATGGAGCAGCAGTGTGGGTCTGCACTTGAGATGGACAGTTGCTCTGCTGCTGGCCGGTGCTCTGGGTTTGGCCGTCCCACTCCGTCAGCGGAGCTCCGGGATGTTCTGGCGCGCTGCCTTTAGATGGACGGGCCACCTGGGGGAGAAGGAGGCTAGTGTGGCCAGCCCTGGGGCAGCCCATCTGTCTAAAAACACCCAAGGAGATTGTGCTGGATGTGCAGGGGGAGAGGAAGACAGTGGAGGGGGAAGAGATGGGGCTGAACATGATCAAAGCAGCTAGCAAGGTGGATGATCTTGGTGGCCATTTTGGCCAAGTGTTGAGCAGAAGTGAGATGGTCAAGGTGAGAGTGGAGAAGGCCAGGAAGGAGGAGGCTGAAATAGACAGGGTAAGAGATGTTGAGAATGGGACTAGGAGTTTTGGCAATGGGAGCAATAAGAAAGAGCTAGATTTTAGCAAAGTTACGTTGGAAGAAGCAACAGGCCATAGCAACAAACTGAATAAAGTGAAAGGAGAGGGAGGAGCCAAAGATGAATCCCTGGGGCATAGGCTGGATGGTGGCACCATCTATGGAACAGAGGAAAGACGGAAATGATGGTTGCTTGACTTTCCTCTAGTTTCGTGTTGTACACCTTTCTTGTTTTCACTGACATTTTAGGTAACAATAAGTTGATCCACAGGTCCTCGGGAATCTTTTCTTGTTGAAAGATGTGTTGGGCAGTTGTGAAGAAATCATCCATGCATTCTTTCTCCTCATATTGAGGAATAAGTGGTGCGTATTCTCGAATCCTGAGTCTTCTGTCGCTATCAGCGCTGTCTCCTGAAGGGGGTGGAGGTTGCAGTCCTAGTTTGTTGTGTGTCTTCAGGAGTTCAATTTGGTGCAGCCTCTCTCTCCCCTTCTCCTGTCTTTCTTTCTCCTTCTCCTCCGCTTTCAGCCTTTCAAGTTCGAACTGCATCCACCATTCTTTCTCCTTCTCCTCCGCTCTCATTTGCTCTAATCTGAGCTCCTGGTCCATTCTCATTCTGGGCAGCTCCATGTCTGCGTTTGAGCCATGTCTCTGGCCATCTCCAGGTCTTCCCTCTCCTGCTTGCGGGTCAGGTGGAGGGGGGTTTTGCGAACCCATTCCAGTCCCATCCATCCCATTTGTGCTCATCCTCCCAAATTCTTGTATCAGCTGCTTCAGTTGTTGTTTAGTTTTCCCTTCTACTTCAAGACCTCTCTTTCGGGCTTCCCTGCTCAGTTCTGACCTTCTCAGGTGGTGAAAGTGCTTCGGGAGCCCTATTTTGCTCCTGTCTCTTATACACATCTAGATGTGTATAAGAGACAGCTTCAGTTGTTGTTTAGTTTTCCCTTCTACTTCAAGACCTCTCTTTCGGGCTTCCCTGCTCAGTTCTGACCCTGTCTCTTATACACATCTAGATGTGTATAAGAGACAGGTTTTGGGGATCCGTACCCCACTTTCCTGGGTTGGGTGACTCAATTTCCCTCACTTGCAGCCCACCTGGATCAGTTATCTCTCTGGCTGATCCGGTCCTGCAAAGGGGAAAATCCTTTGCCACCCAAGGTCCAGAAAGCTTCCCGTTTACACACTCTCTCTCTGGGTTTGCAAGAACTTGAAGGCTGAAGTTGCTCACTTGTGTTCCCAATGTAGAACAACGGAAAACACTTCTTAATAGATAAGAAGAAAGTTTATTGATTACATAAGCAAGAATAGTTTGACACACAGTGGCTAATAAAGTAAACAAAATAACGCGTTCCTATTCTGTACTGCGTGCATCCCTAGTTAAAGTCTTACCCTATAAAAGTCCATTCACTTGAGTTCCTTCTCAGCCCGATGTTGGAAGGGCTGGGCATCAATCTTAAGTTGGTTAGAATCAAAGTCCTTCTCTCAATGCATCTCTTCCGGCAATCTGGCTGGCAGGCGAGCTGATGCCTCCAAGACTCAGCTCAGTCAGAGGTTGAATTGAATTCCAATTCCAATTGTCTCTTGATGGCAAAGATCTTAGCTTAAATACTTTTGCTATCCTTTTGTGTGATTTTTCCCACCCTGGAGAAGCCTTGTTTACCAGCAGGTCCGCAGAAAGGCAAGCAGGAAGCTTAATTTGCAACTCCATGGGGTATGTCTAGTTTCGGTATTGAATCCACATTGGCATATCTTTTGTCTCTCTCCATTGCATGAAGCGAGTTTCCCTCTCGGCTTCCATATTACATGATTACATGAAGTGAGTTTGCCATTCTTAACATTACATACATGTTTAACCTTTAGCTTTACATACCTGTTAGACCTATAGTCCAGTATTTCTCTGTGACAGGCACCATCTATGGAATAGAGGAAAGATGGAAATTATGGTTTGGGGGGGCGGGAAAGGAAGAGTTCAGACTTGGCTATATTAAACTTGAGATGATGGGGAGATGTCCATGCGGAGATGGCAGTTAGAGTTGAAGAGAATGGAAGGGGAGTTATTGACTGACATTCATAAGGTGGTTGAATATCTACAAATGGAAAGCGCTATGTTAACCCACTAGTCTGTATGGGCTATATGATCTATATAATGTGCATCTTTAACTGGCTAACTACCTGGCATGGCTGTTTGATCATTGTTTCATATAAAATTATGTGGAAATCCCCGGTTCAGTCCTGCTGTGCCAACTTATATGGCAGTTGTTGTCCTACATAAAGGTGAAATTACATTATTGAATTATGACTGTTGGGTCTATTTCAGCAAAGCTAAAGGAATGGACTCTTATTTTATATGGAACGGCTGAATATCCTTACAACATGGTCAACTCCCATCACTCCCGCTCAAGGATGCTGGAGATTACAGCATCAGAACTGGAGCCCTCTAAAGCTGCCTTCTACCACAACCAGATGGAGATAGTGGAGGATGAGGATGAATACACAGGTATAGCTTCCAATGCTCTTGTGTTCTAATGTGCTGTCTCCTGAATGCTGCTTCCATGAGAAAACCAAAGTCAATATTTGTATTGTTCTCAACTTAATGCAACCAGAGAAATGGAATAATCTGTCCCATCTAGGGTATTTTCAGACGTGACACCCCCGGCCTGTGGTCATACTTACCCAAGTGTGACCACGGGCCGGGGTGTCACGTCTGATCAGGCCCCGCCAGATGTTCAGCACAGATGTTCACCACAGGAAGACATTACACCAGACCCAGCAGCCAGTGCACATCCCGTGGTAAGCCCTGCCACGGACCAGGGTAGGTGTCCCTGGACCATGGTAGAGTGGGCCATCACATTTGATGGCCCACTTCACCTAACCCCAGCCCGTGGCCAGAGCGGTTCCAGGCAGGCATGGCAGCCTGACAGGCCGCCACACTCGCCCGTCAAGGAGGAGGTGGGGCCGCACTGAGGCGTGGGGGGCATGCAGACTCACATCGGCACATCCCCCGCCCTCTCCCCAGCCCCAACTGCCTGAATGTTTGTTCAGCGGCAGGGCTTACCCTACCGTAGGGGGTGGCTCTCTTCCTAGGGTGGGTTTAGGCATGGCAGGCGAAAAGCCTGTCACATCTGAAAATACCCCTAGACTAAGCTGCCTGGCCTCTCTTACTATTAGGACAAACTGACTACTAGTGTAAAGAGATGTAGCTCTGGTGGCTTTCAAGATGTTGAATTTGGTAACACAAATGCTGAATTTATTCCAGTTTCTCATCTACAGAGAAGCCCGGCCCTACTTTCCACATCCTTGCACATTGTGTTAGTTATTCTGGATGGTTTTTAAAAATTATTATCTGTATCCATCGAGAATCAAAGAGCTCTGTGCTGTAGTCTTCACAAAAAGCTAGCAGGAGGTACCAAATACATGTCGACAAGATTTAAAGAACAACATTCTTTCAAAAGATTCAACAGGGAATTGAGACCCTGTACTGGGACAATTATCCGAATCAACAACTAGCGAAGTTACTGAAGGGAAGGCTTGTAAAGATGTAAAAGCCAATGACTGAAAACATCTTCTTTCCCTTCTTCCAGACAGATGCTTGTAGCTGTGGACTTCCTGCATCACAGCAGGCGGTTTGACTAGACGACCCTGGAAATCTTTTCCAGCTATAAAATTCTGTGATTCTCACAACCATTTTTATTAATGGGCATTTGTAGGTCTGATGATTCTCATGTACATTAAATGCCTCTTTGAACCAAGCTAGCAATGTATAGATTAGAGCTGAGATGCTTATCTAAGTTGGTACCCTTGGGTAATACTAGCATTTTCGAGTGCCATGTTGGGTATTTGATGGGCTAGCCAATCGCCGATCCGGTACACAAATACATGAAAGATTGGTCATTTTCAGTACCAATTCACTGATTTTTCTGGTTACCATTCGTTAAATTGAGATGGGAAACCAAAAAATCGGGATGGGAAACCAAAAAATTGGTATCAGAAGTCAACATTCCTGGACCGGATGTCAATATTTCAGGACTGGACTTCAACATTCCTGGACATTGGGTACTCCGATTGGGCACTAATCGGGTACCAATTGGTACCTGAACATTGCGGGTTGATTCAGGTACCAGAAATCTGACCCGTATACCCATTTTTGTAGGTGTTTGTTTCAGCTCAATTATAGATGCTTACTGTGCTTAAAATATATTTACACTCACTCTTCATTGCCAGGGTGGTGTAGAAGGGGCCTTAGAGTACATGGGAATCATACCCATATTCTTATCCATCCATTGGGCTTGGTGTCCTGATTGTTGACATCCTTTGCAATCTCTCTTTCAGTGCCGTAGTTAATATAAAGGCAGCAAGAAGAAGCATTCCATCCATAACCTAATTTGGACTAAATGCACATCATGTCTCTAACAACAAATGTTACTTAATGAATCCATCAAAGAAGGATTGTATCACAATTGTATTGATTAGTAAGGAAGTCTCTGAGCCTCTTAACACTGCACATAAATGATTAGCAAAAACAGCCGGCAGCGTGGGTTTGGCAAATGTTGTTTAGCTAAATATTATTGCTGCTAGATAAATGGTAGGCTGTTTTGAACATACATGTCTCACTGACTGTGATGCAGTGTTTTCCTTTCAACCAACGAAACTCAGGTTCCAGGTGTAAGTGAATGATTTACTTAATGAATTTTTGGACTGAGGTAACGCTCCTTCCTGCTAAAATCAGCACCCATCCGGTTTAGCCGTCTTTCCTGACTATCCCCCAAAGCTGAGTATTAAATTACTTGCACACTAATTTACTGTGTTTTTTTCTGTGGTCTTTTAAATTATGGAGAGTAGGGGTGGGAATATTGGTATCGGATAAATCCGATACACCCAATAATCAGGTATATCAGATTAATCCAATAATCACAGGTATCGGCATACTGGATTTCTAACATGGGCTGCTTTACCGTTTTTTTTTTTACATTGCAGCCATTGAAGTAAATGGCCGCAATGTGTAAAAAAAAACCGGTAAAGCGACCAATGTTAAAAATCCGTTATGCCGATACCGGTAAATCCGATACTGGGAAGATCCGATACCGGGGAGATCCGGTATCCAGTATTCTCCCTGGTGTCCCATCCCTAAATTGGAGAGACCCAGGATGAGTCATGTGAAGCAGCACAGTCTCTCTAGCTAGCTCTCTAGAACATAGACGTTTCTTAAGCATGGCTAGAAGATGCTCTTGGAATTTTTGGTTGACCTTGGGCAAGCCACTTCCCCTACCTGTTCCTCAGTTTCCTTGTCTGTGAAATGGGGATGGTGATCTATAAATGAAAAGAGCTAGATAGTAATAGCAGTGTTTAATACCATCCCTTGCATGGGAACAGGAAGATCTACTGCCTCCCACCTCCCAGCCTCATTCACACAATCCACACACAAGATGGAAAACAAAAGAACTAAAATATTGAACAGTTCATTAGCATTGTCGCTAATAACCATGAGGACAGGAGCTTGCAGGAGATGGGTTTCCAAAGTTTTGTGCCGGGCTGCATGGGCTCTGAATGTTGGGGAAAAGGGACTAAGAGGCAATTTTTTTTTACAACTTTGATGATTTAAAACAAGCTGTTTCTGAGAGAAACACCACTGCCATCAGTCTGGGAACAATAGACTCCAGCTTCCCGCACAGCTGTTGGTGCCTCATTTAAAGCAAATGTGGGAGATGGGGTGGGGTCTGGATCACCCACTCTGAACAACGGAGATCTGACACTTTCTGGGCTTGCCAGCACAGATGTTGGCTGTAAAGAAAAGGCAATTGGGACTTTGCAAAGGGAACAAATGAAAGGATGAAAAACGTGTACCATCCCCATCTCTACAGATTGGTAGTGAAGCTGTCAGGCTAGTAGAAGAGAGACATTGTCTAGTTCCTGCAGCACAGAGATGGGGACAGTTCCAAACCTGCCTGAAAAACATTTCACTGCATACCCAAGAGGCCACGACGGCACAGAAAGCATTTGGAGCTGCATTGTGTGGGGAGGGAAAGCCAGAGCTAAGGCCAGGATTCGGTTGAAGTGAGCATAAACTTGTGATGTGTGTGTCTGTGCAGATGAACACTGGAGCCTGAACAAGGAACATGACTTTTAAAATAGGGATCCAGTTGAAGAAGAAGAAGAACAACAACAATAATAATAATTAATAATAATAATTAATTAATAATTTCTTGGAATAAAACTGAGTGGTTTATCGATGACATAAAGCTGAACGCGTTTTTTTACAAAGTATATCAGACACTTGATGGAAGGTTGTGAAATCAAAGCTTTCAGGCAACATCATGGCTATTACTGTCCAGGCTGTGGCCATGTGTGGTGTAGTGAAATGGTCCGATACAGACTTGCATGATCTGGATGCATGTGCCAGGCAGATGGAGAGCACAGGCCCCTGCTGACAAGATTCCATGCATCACCCAAAATCTCCCACAAGCAAACAAAGCAACTGTACAATAACTTCCATGACTCAGTTTATCCTCTCCTGCAAAAAGTCATAAGAAGAGATAACGGCTCCCCCCTTCCCCCTCTGAACACAAGTACATCAGAAAAAGAAGTGTATGTCACAACAGTATCAGGTGGAATTGCTTTCTGGACTCTGAAGAAAAATACATTTTGGAAGAGGGCAGCTGTTCTGTGCATGTGTGGAATTGCTCCCCACGCATGCACAGAATGACTGGCCTCTTCCAAAATGGCACCAACGCTGCCTGCACCATTTTGGATTACAGCCTCGGTGGCCATTTTGCGCATGTGCGCTCCACCACTGTCGATCCAGTGGCGTTTTCAAGCTCCGGACCTGTAAGAAGAAGGAAGAGAAGGTCCGACTGCCTGGCAGAGGAGCTGGCTCCGCTGCCGGTGGCCGGGCCTCCTCTGCTGCTGGCTGGTGGCAGGAGCTGACTCCACTTCCAGGCAGCCGGGCCTTCTCTGCTGCTCTGCAGTGCGGGAGGCCTGGCAGCCTGGCAGCGGAGCCGGCTCTCAACACCAGTCAGCAGTAGAGGAGACCCGGCTGCTGGTAGCGGAGCTGGCGGCCTGGCTGGAGGTTGTGACCCCCACCGACCAGACCGGCAACAGTAAATAAAGGACAGGGGGTTGGGGGTGGGTAAAGCCGAGTCCCAGCAGGTGGGGGTGTTAGGGGTAATGGATCTCCACCCTCCGAGGCCAGGAGTGGGGCCATTGACTTCAATGGGAAAAAGAACCGACACCAATAGATCGGATAGCGATAGGGGATCTGAGACACGGGGGAACCAAAACGGAAAGAAACTGAAACGGATACTTTGTTTGGAGTTCCACCCCTACAGGCAGCAGAAGAGGAAAAGAAACAAAAATATCAGTATTTGGCGCGAGAGTTTTGACACTAATGTCAGAAGAAGTAATCCTGATTGTAACTCTCTTTTCAAGGTCCGTGCCATACAGAATGTGGGGACCAAGGATGTGATGGGCCTGATGCAAATCAATGCTTGAACTGCGTTCACTTCAGCCTTGGAAGTGCTAAAACGGGCAGGTAATACTGTTATTGATTTGCATAACAATAGCATCTCTAGGTCTCATTGTGCTGGCCACATAGAGTGTCACCCGAGCTACGCTGTTTAACCCCAGCCCGTAGCACCTGTGTTAATCCCATCACTTCAGCGGGACTTCGTGCCAGCATGAAAGACCTAGAGGTTAGCACTGTGAGCAAGCGGAAAAACATATCCAACCAAAATTAGCCCCTTCCGTGACCTGCAAGCCATTAACCCCCTGGCCTTTGCCTCCTCTCTCTCCCCCCTTCTCCCCTCAGTCTTCTCCTCCTCCCCTGACTCTGCCATTTCTGCTTTCAATGCCTCTCTCTCCACCACCCTTGACTCCCTTGCCCCCCTCTCCTCCCGCCCTGCCCACTCCCACAACCCCTGTCTTTGGCTAATCCCCCAGTATCTGCCACCTCCGCTCCTGCACCCTTACTGCTGAATGCCTTTGGTGCAAATCCCACTCTCATGCTGACTTCCTTCACTTAAAATTCTGTCTCTCCTCCCTTACTTCTGCTGTTTCCCTCGCTAGACAGAATTACTACGCCTCCTGCATTGAGTCCTGTTCTCGGGACCCGAACCACCTGTTCTCCACCTTTTGATTCCCTTCTCAAGCCCCCCTGTCCTCCTCCTCCTCCCTTTCTGCTCAGGATCTTGCTTCCTTCTTCACCTCAGATAGATAAGATCCGCCTCAACATCACTTCCCACTCCTCTCATCTTCCTACTCCCTCCCCTCTCCCTCCTCCCCCTCCTTCTGTCCTCCTTCCCTCCCACCTCCCTGAGGAAATCTCCCTGCTCTCCTCCTCCAACCCTTCCACTTGCCCCCTTGACCCCATCCCCTCCTGCCTCCTGACCCCCATTGTTCCCACTGTTGCCCCTTCCCTCCTGCACATCATCAACCTCTCCCTCTACTGGCTCCTTCCCATCTGCCTTCAAGCACGCCACTGTCTCTCCTATCCTCAAAAAGTCCACTCTTGACTCCTCTGACCTTTCTAGCTACTGTCCTGTCTCACTCCTGCCTTTTGCTTCCAAGCTTCTTGAACGTGTTATCTGCTCCCGCTGCCTAGACTTCCTCTCCGCCAACTCCTCCCTTGACCCCCTCCAATCTGGCTTTCGCCCCCTTCACTCTACTGAAACTGCTCTCGCTAAGATCACCAACAATCTTCTTGTGGCTAAATCTAATTGCATCTATTCCGTTCTTGTCCTCCGACCTCTCTGGTGCCTTCGATACTGTTGACCACTCACTCTTGCTGGATTCACTTCACTCCCTTGGCTTCCGTGGCTCCGTCCTCGACTGGTTCTCCTCCTACCTCTTTGACCGCTCCTTCAATGTGTCTCTTGCCAACTCCAACTCCTCCTCTCTTCCACTGTCGGTTGGTGTTCCCCAGGGCTCTGTCCTTGCCCCTCTCCTCTTCTCTATCTATACCCTGTCCCTAGGCAAACTCATTGCCTCCCATGGCTTCCAATATCACCTCTATGCTGTTGATACCCAACTCTATCTCTCTACTCCCTCTCTCTCTCCATCTATTCAGGCTCACCTCACCAGCTGTCTCTCTGACATCTCTACCTGGATGTGTCAACGTCAACTCAAACTCAACATGGCTAAAACTGAACTACTTATCTTCCCCCCCTTCATCCTTCCTCTCCCTCTTCTCTGTCGATTCTCATCGATGGGGTCACCATCCTTCCTGTCCCCCAAGCCCATAGCTTAGGCTTTATCTTTGACTCACCCCTTTCTTTTAAACCCTACGTCGACACTGTTGCCAAATCCTGTCGCTTCTCCCTCCATAACGTTGCTAAGATTTGCCCTTTTCTCTCTGTCTCGTCTGCCAAAACCCGTCTTCATTCCCTGGCCATCTCTCGCCTCGATTACTTAACCTCCTTCTCACTGGCCTCCCCCACTCTCACCTTTCTCCCCTCATCTCTGTCCCAAACTCTGCTGCCAGGGTCATCCACCTCGCCCGTCGCTTCGACCACGTGCAGCCCCATCTCTCCTCTCTTCACTGGCTCCCCCTTCCTGAACGAATCCTGCACAAACTCCTAGTCTTCAAAGCTCTTCACAACCTTGTTCTCCCCTACCTCGCTGCGCTAATTTCCCTCTGTACTCCAGTCCGTGAACTCCGCTCTTCCTCTCTCGCCCTCCCACACCTCCCCTGCTCCCCTAACCTCCTTCGTTCCTTCTCCCTAGCTGCCCCCCACGCCTGGAACTCCCTCCCTGCCCACATCTGCCTTGCCCCCTCCCTTCGTACCTTCAAGTCCCTCCTCAAGACCCACCTCTTCCGCTCTGCCCTCCCCGACTCCTCGCTCCCCTCACCTAACTCCTGCTGATACCCTCCATCCAGTACAATCTGTTACCTGAGGTCTGTGTACTCATATCCTCACCACATGGACCAGCCAGCCATCATTCTCGATGTAACCAAGCCAAGTGCGTGCACCTGCGACCTCGCATCTTCGTGAATGTTACATTCCTTGTTTCTCCCTCGGTTCCCCTTCCTTCCTCTCCCCCCCCTCCCCCCCGGTCTCTCAGATTGTAAGCCCTAGGGCAGGGACCGTGTCTTTTCAATTACTTTGTAAAGCACCAGGTACATTGCTTGTGCTATATAAATGCTTGCTAATAATAATAATAAATAATTGTATGCTTTATTTGAACTCTCCTCCAGGAAGTGTGTCAGCTCGTGCCCGTCCGGGTTTTTTGAGGACAACACAGCTCGGAAATGCCGGAAATGCTACAAGGGGTGTGAAACGTGCATGGGCCGGAATCCGAATCAGTGCACGGCCTGCAGGCGGGGTTTTTACCACCATCAAGAAACGAATACGTGCATGACGCTATGTCCTGCAGGGTATTATTCAGAGGAAAGTAAGTCAGGTCTTTACAAAGTGCCACATGAGGAGAGCTGGGGTTTGTTAGAATCTAATTAAAGACGTCTAAAATTAATTATAAATAAAAAAGTAACAGAAAACCAATTACCTTTCGAGAACTGGGACTGGTCCCAGAACGCATTCTCGGGTGAGAAAATAAAATAAAATAAATTCATTGCACGTGCATAAAATGGTTGCTGGAGTATTTTGCACACGCGCAAAATGGCTGCTGCACTTAACCCAAATGGCAGTGACACTATTGCCACCATTTTTGTTAAAGGCACATGTGCAAAACAGTTTTATTTTCTCACCGAGAATTCAGTGAAACAGTCCCGGTTCTCAGTTTGTCTGAGACGAACCGAGAACCTCAACAAGATTTCTTGCTTTTGCAAGATCTCGTTTCAGCCCTAGTACTAATTGGTGTTGAATTAATACCTGTTGGGCTATCTGATTTACTCATGTTTCCAATTTATGGTACCAATTTTCCAAATTCCTGTAGCAATTTTCCAATCAACGAAACAGTAAATTGGGAACTCTGTAATGGTAATCAGGTGCCTGACTCACCACTCAGGTACAGATCAGGCACCTGACAGACTTAGGGCTGAAACAAATAGTAAAAGTTTTATTTGTGAGTATTTCCAAGTTTCCAAGATCTGGCTTGAGTGTTCAGCCGGTCCTCAGAAGCTTGGACAAATACTTGGTACTCGGTAAAATACTCGGTTAACACCCACCCACCCGGTACTGAATATTTTCCGAATCCCTCCCAGCACTGACTGAAGCCAACAGACCTTTGCCTCAGTAGGGACTGGCGCATTTCCCATCAGTTTCTCATTGATGTGAATGGGCATTGTAGTGGGACCACAATGTGTAAAAATTGACATCGCTTTGAGCAGTGTCTGAGCCCACTGCCCATTGAAATGTGTGTAAATGGTTTGATATACCCACTAGAAAGGGATCCAGTCTGAGTGAGAAACATCACGGCTCAGAGCTGAGTTGCTTTCCTCAAGCAAATATTGACTCTGTCTCCTGTTGAATCTCTCTCACCAGAGAGCTCCCGGTGCCTCTTTTATATTTCATGCTCAATAAGACAGCTCACATTTCTTGAGGAATGTGCCGTTCTACTATTACAACCTGTAGCTTGCAAAGAATTGCTGAACCCTTTGCAACTCTTAAGATCTTGCAGGTGCGATCGTCGCTTGCATCTCACGGGCCGGACTTCATTCAGACTGTCTTTTTTTTGTTTTTAAAAGGTCACAAACACTGCCTTAAATGTCATCAACGCTGTAAAAAATGTGTTGGCGAGCCGGACAAGTGTACTGTATGCAAAGACAGATTCAGGTAAAATGCTGGTGTAGCGTGTTTATATATTTATTCTTGACTATTTATTGTTATTGTAATGGTCTTTATATAGTGCCAGCAATGTATATGGTGCTTTATCATCATTAATTTTAGACAGAGTCCCTGCCCCAGCAGGTTTACGGTCTAGGAGAGACAAGGGAGGGGAGGACAAAGTGGGTGGGGGGGGGGCGTGGGAGGACAGAGACAAGAATAGATGATGAGGTCAAGAAGTCACAGGTGCAACGTGCTTCGCTTAGTTACAGGGGAGAAGGGGACCTTGAGTAAATCACAGAGAAGACTAAGGCTGCATCCACACCTGACCCGGATGCGGCGGCGGCGAGACCTGAGAGGGAAGCCGCGGCAGCTGGGGAGGAGCTGGAGAGCAGAAGAAGAACCAGTGTGAACGGGGATGTGCCGTGGCTTCCCTCGCGCGTGTCAAGGCAGGATTTTGCTCCGTGACATGCGCGAGGGAAGTCGTGGCAGATCCCCGTTTGCACCGACTCTTCTTCTGCTCTCCGGCTCCCCCCCAGCTGCCGTGTCTCGCCACCGCAGGGGATGAGGAGCTAGGAAAAGCCAGATGAAAGAGGTAGGTTTTCAGGAGAGATTTGAAGGTTGGGAGGGAGGGAGCAGGACGAATGTATTCAGGGAGGGAAACATATGACCATAAGAAGTGCCATACCAGGTCAGGCCAGCAGTCCCATCTAGCCTAGTCTCCTGTCTCCAACAGTGGGCAGCTCTGGTAGCTCAAGAGAAGTACATGTACAAGTCACGGAGGTGTGACCCATCTCCTGCTAACCACGCACAACTACCGGTAGCCAGGGTTTCAAACCCCAATTTAGTAGGCATTTATGGTTCTATCCTCTAAGAATTTATCCAGTTTCCATTGGAAGCTAGTTTTGCTGCTGGCTTTCACAGCCTCCTCTGGCAATGAGTTCCACAACTGTATTGTCCACTGTGTGAAAAAGCACTTCCTTGTGTTCATTTTAAATCTGCTGCCATGTAACTTCAGAGAGTGTCCCCTTGTTCTCTTATTGTGAGAAAGGACAAACAACAGTTCTCTATTTACTTTCTCCACGCCACTCATGATTTTACTGTCATATCCCCCCTTAACCGCCTCTTCTCCAAGCGAAACAGCCCCAACCTGTTGAGCCTCTCTCTCCTCCTGTGGAATTCAATCCATCCCTTCTAGCATCCTTGGAGGGAGTTCCAGGCACGGGGAAACCGGAAGGGAGAAGGAGCAGATACGTTTCAAGGAAGAGGGGAGTCGTGAGCAGGCAAGGGCGGTGACAGAGGAGGAGCAGAGCTCCTAGATGGGAGTGTAGCAGAAAACCAGTTCAGAGAGAAAGGCGGAGGGTAAGGCCATGAAGGGCCTTGTCCCGTCCTATCGGAATGGGAAACCTGCAGATTATGAAAACAACCCCAAACTGACTTTTTAAATAAATAAATAAAATAAAAAGAATGTTTGAATAATATTAAGGTTGGGTTTCAAATGGCCCAAAGCTAGAATACCTCCCACAAGGTCCTTCTCCAAAGGCTCTAAGGAAACTAAGGCCGTTTTCACTAGGGGTGGGCGTGCCGGTAAATCCGGTATCCGATAATGCCGGTACTGGGCGTACCAGCGTTATCGGATTCAACCCGGTAAATCCGGTCCCATTACCGGATTCCGGGTACCGGATTTTTTTTACTTTGCAGCCATTTAAATGAATGGCTGCAATGTAAGTCCCACCAAAAAAGTAAAAAAAAAAAACCTCCCCGAGTCCAGGCTGCGCGGGTGGAAGGGGGGAGGAATTGTATTCCATTGATTTCAATGGGGACACAGTGCCCCATTGAAATCAATGAAATAAAACCAGTACCGGATACCGGATTTAATCCGAGAATCCGGTTCTTTCGAGAACCGGTAAATCCGGTATCCGGTAATTGCCCCGGGGTGCCACCTCTAGTTTTCACACAAGACACTGTCCACCCACTGTACATGTTGCAGGGCTGCAGTGTGGGTGTCCTGTAACATGGATAGTGGGTGGGACGTGTCTTGCCTGAAAACACCCTAAGGAGTCATGGAGAAAATGGAAAGATCCTTTCACGGACCCCGTCATTAGTTAAAAGACAGGAAACCAAGGGTAGAAATAAATTGACATTTTTCACAGTGGAGAACAGTTAACTTGGAGGGGGGCAAGGGTCTGTACTGGAATCAGAGCTGTTTAACATACTTATTCATGGTCTGGGAAAGGGGGCGAACACTCAAGTTGCAAAATTTGCAGATGATACAAAATTACTCAAGTCTTTTAAGTCGAAAAGAGCCAGGGCAGAATCCTGCAGAAATCGGCAAGAAAATGGCCAGTGAAATTTTGTGCTGATAAGTGAAAAGTGATGCACGTAGGGAACAAAATAATCCCAACTCTCCCTACACATTGTTATGTTCTAAATCAGGGGAAGGGGAACCTCAGGTCCAGGGGCCAAATGTGGCCTGCGCCTCGTTTTTAGTGGGTCCTTCCCAGTTCCTGGATCTGGCCCCTGAATCTAGTTCCTACCTCCAGGCACTGAAAGGCTGAGGTCAGAGATGAGGGCAGGCAGCACACAAGGAGAGGGGACGGATCCATCTGGGATCTAGATCCTTTTCTTCTTCAGAGCACCCCTTAAGTGCTCCCACCCCCCAACTTCTGTGTTCTCCTCGGAGCTTGTACTCATCTTCAACTTGGCTTCTGGGAGGGAAAAGGTTCCCCCCTCTTGTTCTAAATTTACTGTCACTATTCGGGGGGGGAGGGGAGGCGACTGAAGTCATGGTTTGCTGAAAACTTCAGCTCATTGAGTAGCGGCGGTCAAAAAGAATGTTGGATATTATTTGGAAAAGGACGGAAAAGGAAAAAGAAACTTTCATGATGCTGCTACATAAATCCATGATGTGTCAACACCTTGAATGCTGTGTGCAGTTCTGGTCGCCCCATCTCGAAAAGGGGAAAGCAGAAATGGAAAAGGGACAGAGAAGGGCAGGAGAGATGATTAAGGGGATGGAATGGCTTCCAGACAAGGAGAAGCTCCAAAGATCAGGCCTGCTCTGATTTAAAAAGTGTGCGTGACAGAAGAAAGTCTCTCATTCAAATGGATGGACTTTGAATCAGCCCTTTTGGACTGGTATAAATCATCAGAAGTTCCTTCCTTGGGGATAAGGCACTCAAGGACCCGGGGCAGGGATGGATGAAACCACCTAGAAGTCAGTAGGAGTTACATGGGTGTAAATCCGGTGTAAGCGACAATATGGTGAACCCAGCGACGGTGCAGGGGGCTGCACTAGATTACCTTTGGGCTTCCTTCCAGCTCTGGGCCTCTCAGCCCTAGAAATAACCATTTGCCACTGAGGATGGGACATTTACTGGCTAATTTTCTTTGTCTCCCGCCAGTTAGAATACTGCCTATTGCATGCATCTCCACACCAATGGAGACACCAAACACTAGGGGTGGGACTATCAGTATCAGATTAATCCGATAATTGTCGATATTCAATGGCCGCAACGTTAAAAATTCAAAAAAATCGGCAAAGTTAAAAAACCGATATACCGATACTGATAAATCTGATATTGGATTAATCCGATACCGATAAAACCGGTAACCGATAATTCGTCTGGAGTCCCACCTCTACCAAACACTAAAATCACTGAGAGCAGGATGAAGTCCTTTGGCTGTAGGAATGATACTTCAAACCAGGTCCCAGTTCTACCAAATTCTGAGCATTGCCAGCTCCCATGGAGCCCCATGTGCTCCGCATAGTTGAGGAGTGGAACCAGAGCCGTAACTAGTCTATGGCCAACATGGTAGTGACCACAGCTGCATTCCATAAGGGGCGCTAGCCGACCATGCCCCAGGGCAGCTGAATCATCAGCCATGTGTCTGGTGCCGCGGCTGCCTGCCCCCCAGGCCCTCTTCACTGCTGCTTCTGCCAGCCAGTGCTAAGCAGGAGTGCTTAGCCAGTACTATTGGGGGGCTCTCTACCCCCCACAGGAAGGCCCCAAACCCACCCATTAGTACTGTCTGGATAACCACTGAGGGAGTCGGGCAGGCAGCCGTGGTGCGACAGACATACAGCTGATGATTCAGCTACCCTGGGGCATGGTTGGTTGGCGCCCGTAATGGAAATGCACATTTGGCCACTGCCATGTTGGCCATAGTTACGGCTCTGAGTGGGTCCCCCCCAGATTTACCATATAACTCCCGGCTCCTTTTCCATCATCTCCTTTGCGCTGTCAAATTGTATTTCATTTATGTTCATGTCACTCAGTTTATTTGTAGGGGGAAGGGTATCTAAAGCAGTGGGGACGGGAGAGCAAACAGAAATGTGTTTAAACTGAATGCTATAAAACACACATTTTTCACATGAGCCTCAGACAACTCCTTCAGCACCTCCCTGGCCAGACGGTGCATCGTGTACGGTACAGATTATGATTCCAAACAAGCCATGTTTACCTACTGTCAGGAGTTATTGAGCCGAGCCTATAAATACCTAATTAGGGTGTATTTAAAATGCAGACTCCAAACCAAGAGGTCCCTCTCTTGGGCTGACTCGCTTGTGCTGTCTCATTTTTAAAAAAACAAAAAACAAATTTGGACCTCGTGGAAATATGTTTAAAGCCCATAATAGCACCTCCCCAATTATTTCATTAACTGGCAAATCAAATCAATGTCAGTGGCATTTTAACATAGATATTTAAATAGGCCCTTGGCGAGGACTTGGTGGGCTGAGCGGGAGATCTTGCAGAGGGTAATTGGGGTATTTGCAGTTGTGCTGTGGGTGGTTGAAATTGAGGGGTATGTCTTGTGGCAGGGTTTATAAGGTGGTGGGATTGACTGGTGCTTTTAGGTCTTTTTTGGTTGAGAAAGGGTGGTTATTTGAGGGTGGAGGTTGGTGGTGGATCACTGAGGTGGTTTATGGGAATGTCTCGACTCCCTGGTGAGAGCAGGAGTCGGGGAATAGAGAGGGGGGTTTGCTCCTTGGGGCAGGGAGAGTAAACACCCCCCTGGTGAGAGGGGGGTTAGAGGGTGGGGGTCTCCCCCATCAGCCTGGCAGCCTGGTGGTGGAGGTGGGGCTCCGAAGGCTGGCTTGGCCAGGAGGCGCGGCCATTGGGGTTGTGATGGGCCAGGGGAGATATGGTCCCAGTGGAGGGCTGGTACATCCTTTGAGGCAGGATAGGTGTTTAGTACCTGTCCCCCTCACTGCCCACCAAGCAGAAGCTGTGGTGGCCTAGGTATGGAGGACCTCCGGCCTTGGTATGATGCTGTTGAACGCAAGATGATGATCAGTTGTAAATAAGTCATCTACTATCCAGGAGCTAATCCTGGATCAGGTGACTGATCTCGTGTGTATCACGGAGACCTGGCTGGACACCTAGTCAGGGCCTATTCTGGCTGACCTTGTTCCAGCTGGGTACTCCATGCAGCATCAACCAATGCTGGAGGGCCGGGTGGGGGTGTAGCCATTATTTTCAGGGAGTCATGTTAGGCGATATCCAGTGCAAACTCCACCAGGTATTGAGTGCCTCCGCCTTGTGATTGATTTGGCCGGAGTCAGATTAGGGATACTGCTGGTATACCGGGCACCTTCCTGTGCAGCAGCGTCCCTGCATGATCTAGCAGAGCTGGTGTCAGAGGTGGTTTTACAGTCCCTGAGGGCGCTGGTCCTCGGGGACTTCAACGTGCACGCCGATGCCAGGCCTCAGGGTGTGGAGCATGAGTTCATGCCGCCATGGCAACCATGGGCCTGTCTCAGATATTGGTTTGTCTGACACGCGTGGGGGAACACACACTGGATTTGGTGTTTTGCACTGACTTTGAGACGGGGATCCGTTGGTGGGGACTGTATCATTAGTTACCTTGTCATGGTTGGATCATTACCTCCTACGGGCCTGTCTCCTGGCGCACGTCAGCCTCTGGAAAGGTGCTGGACATATTCTAAGGGTCTGCCCCCGGAGTCTTATGGAACCTGAGATGTTCCGGAATGCTCTTGGGGAGATTCCCTCCGATCTCGACAGTCGACCTCTCAATGACCTTGTAGCTTGCTGGAACAGCTTGCTGGCCAAGGGCATTGATCGATTGGTTCCTAGGCAACTGCTCCCTGAACATTGGCAGCGTAGGACCCCTTGGTTCGTGGAGGATCTGCGCCATCTGAAGCAGGAAGGGCGGCGGTTACAGCAACAGTGGTGCCAGACCTGAACTGAAGAAGACCTATTGCAGCATAGAGCCAGTTTGAGAGCCTATGCCGTAGCTGCGCAAGCAGCAAAGAAGGGATTCTTTGCTGCCCTCCATGCGTCTGTGAAGTGTTGTCCAACTGAGCTTTCCCGGGTGGTGAAGGGGCTGGTCAGTCCAGCCTGTCTCCACCTGGAGCTGGAGTCTTCCAGCGCTCACTGTGACATGTTTGTAGACTACAAAATTGCTTGCATTCACCGCGGTTTCGATGTTGCACTTGATACAGTAGGAGAACCAGAGGTAATGAATGCCCCCCCCCCCTTGTCCTTTTTTGGGGGGATCGGTTTCAGTCAGTATCAACCTGCTGATGTGGAGGATGTTCTTGGGGCTGCTAGGGCCACATCATGTGAATTAGATCCATGTCCGTTCTGGTTGGTCAAGGCCAGCTGGGAGACATTAGGGTCGTTGCTGGCTGGGATGGTCAGCACCTCCCTGCGGGAGGGCAGAGTGTCGAGATGTCTGAAGGAGGCTGTGGTGCGGCCTCTGCTCAAGAAGCCATCGCTTGACATTGACTCTGTCACCAGTTAGCAGCCTGTTTTTAACCTTCCCTTTTTAGGGAAGGTTATTGAATGGGTGGTGGCTCAGCAGCTCCAGGGGCATCTGGACCGCATCAGTTTCCTTGATCTATTGCAGTCTGGCTTTCGTCCGGGTTACGGCACTGAGACTGCACTTGTGACCTTGGTCGACAACCTCTGCCGTGAGTTAGACTGCTGTTGTTCCACTTTCTTGGTCCTGTTAGATCTGTCAGCTACCTTTGTTACCATTGACCATGAGTTGTTGGTGGTCGACTTGCGGGACCGTGCTGGGGTGGGTGGAATTGTTCTTAAATGGTTCGGCTCTTTCCTGGCCAGAAGAACCCAGCTTGTGGTACTGGGGAACTGTTCTTTGCCTCCCCGGAATCTTGCATGTGGTGTCCCACAAGGATCTATTCTGTCTCCCCTTATTCAATGTGTATATACAGCCATTGGGTGAGGTCGTGAGAGGGTTTGGTGTTCGGTGTCATCAGTATGCTGATGACACCCAACTTTACCTCTCTTTTTCAGCTGACCCAGGCCCGGCAGTCTCATTGCTTACCCGGTGTTCGGCGGCTGTGGGGGATTGGATGAGGATGAGCTTTCTGAAGCTGAATTCCAACAAGATGGAGGTGATGCTGGTGGGGAGAGCTGAGGGGGTGCAGCTCCTCATCATTTATGGGGTTCATCCTACCCTAGTCCCACAGGTAGTCTGGGGGGTGCTCCTTGATTCGCAGCTCCTCCTGGATGTCCAGGTGGCAGCTGTGGCTAGGAGTGCCTTTTGCCAGTTACATCTGGTACGGCAGCTTCAGCCATACATTTCGGACTCCAACCTGGCCACCATCGTCCATACTTTTATTACCTCAAGACTGGACTGCTGTAACGTGCTCTGCATGGGGCTACCCTTGGTGACAGTTCAGAGACTGCAGCTGGTGTAGAATGTGGTGGCTCATCTCCTTACGGGGATGGAGCATTGGGAGCATATAACACCTGTGCTTCGTTCTCTGCACTGACTGCCCATATTCTTCCAGGCCCGATTCAAAGTGCTGGTTCTTACCTATAAAGCCGTAAATGGCCTGGGCCCCACCTATCTGCGGGACAACCTCACCCCCAGGTCCTGGACTGGCCCCTGAAGTCCGCCAGGGGTGCCCTTGAGGTCCCCCTCGTTCAGTGGGGGTCAACGTTAGAGAGGGCTTTCTCAATGGTTGGGCCGTGGCTGTGGAACTCCCTCACGGTGAGTATCCATCAGTCCTCGGATCCTTATCCTCCTTCAGGCGCCACTGCAAGACTTGGCTTTGCCACCAGGCTTTTGGCAGGGGAGATGGGTAATGGGAAGGGGGCTGTTTTAAATTTTGATTTTGATTTGATTCTGATTTTGAAAACCTTTTGATGTGTTTTAGGCACTGATACTGTATTTTATATTTTATTTTATATTGTACGGTTTTAGTGACTTTATTGTAAGCTGCCTCGAGCTGCCAGACGCAGAAGGGAGTGGGTTAAAAATACCAGTATAAATATGAATATATATAAGCCATCATCCCAAATGGACACTGCTCTTTGGGATAGACAGAAGATCTAAAAGAACACCAACCCTTCTGCTGTTTGGAGTGTGGGAACTTTCAAGCTGCACAGAATTCTTGGTCAGTAGGGGTGGTCTTTCGGATGCAAATTCATATTGTTGTTGTTTTTTGTTTCATTCCCCAAAGTTATCCGATTTAAATGCAGATTTTTATGACAGATCGTATTTAAACCAATTTTTTTTAAAAAAAGATACAACAATATTTTTAAACTTACGGCACACATGCAAAATGGTTTCCAGACCGTTACGCACATTCATGCCATTTTTAAAAATGGCAGTGAGAGCATCTCCATTTGGGAAAGGGCAGCCAAGCTGTATACACGAAAAATGGCCCCCGCACATGCACAGAATGGCTTCCCTTTTCCAAAATGGTGGCTTTGCTGCCGCTGCCATTTGGGAGAAACGTGTGCGTGCACAAGATGATCTGGTGGCCATTTTGCACATATACAGTAATTAAATTTATTTTAGAACCAAACCAAAACAGGCTTGTTATCATGCTGTTTCAGTTTGGTATGGATTCATCTGTAACTGCCCATTCCATGCAGTTATGGTTATGGATTTAATCCGAATCCAAATTCCCATCCCTAGTGGTCAGTAGATGGTAAACAGTAATTTGGTAAACAGCAATGAGGTAGAAGGTAATCTGGCTAACTGGAAAATCGATGGATGCTTAAATCGGATATCATTCGTATCCAACTGGATATCCAATATCATGGAAGGCAACAAATCAATAAGGAATTCAGAAAATTGGTACTGGAAGTCAACATTCCGCGACTGGAAGTCAACATTCTGGAACATAGGGGTCCCCCAAAATTGGGTCACAATTGGTACCCGATGTTGTCGGGTGGATTCAGGTACGGGAAAATTGTCGGGGATACCTGGTTTTGCAGGTACTTGTTTCAGCTGTAGGTGGGATTGATAATTCAGTCAGATTCCCTGCCCCAAGAGAAGTTTTATTTGTGCCATTCTGCCACTGCCAAAGGGGCTTCATGGGGCACTGGAGAATTACCTCATTGTAGGTGAATCCTCTAGTGTGCATTGGGCTCCAGCAATCCCAGGTCAATGCAATAGAACAGCCCTGGAACTGCTGTAGTTTTCCCCAAAGCTAGGTTAGCCTTGGAGCAGCCCTACAAAGAAGGGAGAGAAGAAGGGGGCTTTAGAGACACCATTGCGTTTTGTCATCCCACCTGGACTGGGTGTGAGTTGGATGCAGTCCACAGATCAGGTCTTGGTTCCACGGTCTATGTGCAGGCAATGCACAGATCAAACTTACACTGTGTGCATGCATGCCGTGTGCACACATGGTGCTGACATTGGAGTCCACCGCTGCCTGACCGTGCCACCACCAGAGTCCTGCCTCTCTCTCTCTGCCAAGCCACGCAGGTGGTGACGTGGTTGCGCAGCAGTGACACCACCATTCACGAGCGCAGTGTAAGTTCACTCAGCAAGTTGAACTGCACCAGGGAGTGAAGGGTCCCCAGGTTTGTGGGCTCCATCTATCTATATTATAGCTACCCCCTTTGACCGTTCCCGTTCCCTGGTGTGTCGTACTTACAATTCAAACCTTGCAAACAGCCCACCCCCATAACCAGACTTGGGCTGAACCCAACAGAAAATATATCCCCTCCTGCGATATCCGCTTCAGGCCAAACCACCACCAGCCCAGCTCAGAAGCTCCTTATTGACCCGTTCGGGCTAAAAAGCATGGTGAGAGAGGAGTGCAGAGGCGTTCAGCTTCTTAAAGGAACAGCATCCCAACTCAGTCTGTCACAGGTTCCTATTGATGACAATTTCCCATAAAAGAAATAAAGCTTAAAATGTTTAAGCTTGGATGCTTCTTCTGAAAATGTGTTCTCTCGAAATATGTAGCCTGCCTAGCAAATGTGTCCTTTTGTTACTGATGCATTTGGAAAATCCAGCGCTTAGCTGTTTGATCCCTTGGCAGACTGTAATCAGAGCAGAGTGGCTTTTCCCCCCAATGATGGAACTTTTGCAGAAATCAAAAATTGTGATTGCCAAAAGTTTATCTACTTCCTTGGAAAAGTAAAAATGCCGAGTGTTGTCAGGTCTAATCCACACAAAGCTTCCTTTCATTCTGCAATATCTTTTGAAGCTGAGATGTCATATCACCCCTGTCACATTTAAAGCACCAGAGCTCCTTTCCTAGAAACGTTCTGTCTCTGCTTATTTCAGAAATGGAGAAAAAGTTTCAATTGATTACAGTGAGGTCTAGCTGTCAGTCACATTTGGCTTGACAGTGAACCAAGGTGCGGAGCTTGTGTTCCCTTTTAAACTAGAGAGGGATCTAGTTCAGAGCAAAAATGTTCACTTCTAGGTCTGGACAAGAACATCTGGGTTCAGGATATCACTGATTTCACACACAGCATGTAGCAACTGTATGTGTAACCTAGTGGATAAGGTGCTGGATTTTCACCTGGGAGACCTGGGTTCAATTCTTGTCTTAGCAATGAACTTATTGGGTGGCCTTTAACAAGTGACTCTCTCTTTCTCTCTCTCTCTCTGCCTCAGTTCCCGTTCTGTCAAACGTGAATAACAATCTACCTCACATGGTGCTTGGGAGATAAGGACCATAAAGCACTTTGAATGCTAAATTATTACTGTGAAGTTCATTACTAGGAAATTATTACCCGTAGGCCTCAACTCTGGAGCAAGTGATTTGTGAAGGCCTCAATCCAAACTCGGTGGAGCTGATCCTGCACGCGCATGCACCCATGTGGAAATTGCATGCACCTCCAATGTGGGCACATTGTGCCATGTGGAAACTACCCGCATGTGCATGGGATCTGCATGGGCTTGGGATTGGCCCCTGTGTGTGCAACATACACACTTGGCGTGTGCATGGATTGGGGCCTAATTCTGCAAGCTATAAGTCTTGACTTATGACATGGGTTGGCGGGTAGAAGGTTTTTTTAAAATAAATAAGTCACATGTGTAACCCCCCCAGTCACCTTCTCACCTCATCCCCTCCCACCCATTCCCCCTGCCCTAGCCCTCATTTGTAGGAGTCCCTGCACCCGTCCTCACGTAATCTCCCCTCACAACCTGTACTCATCCCTCTCCCAACAAAACCCCTCTCCCTGCTAACTCCCCAATATAACTAATCAGTGTCATGTTTTTTATCGGCAAAAGAAGTTTTAAGGAAAGATTCAAAGCAGGATAGTGAGGCAGCTTTGCGCATATTTAGGAGTCCGCGTGGGAAGTCCTTAGCGGCACTTCTCTATCCTCAGAAGGCAAACGTCCCAGTATTTTGGTGGGGATGGGGACCTTCTGAAAGAGACAGGCAATCTGTACAATTTCTCCTTTATTACCAGTGTACCTAACAGAGCATTGTGTTGTAGGTCCTTGGGGAGCTGGGTAGTCAGCCCACATTTATTTTAATTTTTTTTGTTAAAAGCTTCTATTTTCTCTAAGTCCTGAGCGTTTAATTAAAAAAACCTTCAGCCGTTTCTCTGGTCCCCAAAAGGTCTTTAATTTCATCTGAAGTGCTGGCTCTGTTTCAGCTGCCGGCGCTCTGACACTTCTGCCCCTCTGAGAGCGGGCCCAAGGAAGGAGGCAGTGTCTGCACAAATGTTTAAATGCCTCTTTGTTATATCGCAGATGGCAGATCAGGGCCTCATTGTGCTAGATGCTCCAGAAAGTTTGTGGATAAAGTTTAGCCAGTGCTTTAATGCAATGACCAAAGCCCCAGACTAGCAACTGAGCTATTGGATGTGACATGCAGATCCGGATTTACACCTGGGTCAATAAAGCAGATTTTGAAGGCTGCATTGGGGAAGAAATGTGTGACTGCTTTTCAAAGACATTTTCAGTAATGAAACTAGATACTCTTGCCAGAGGCAGGGGCTAATGCCCTTTACACAGGAGTCAGGTAGGATTAATTTGCCTCTTTGGGGACTTTGCACGGAGAGAGAGAGAATGTTTCACAATGCTCCAGTCCCCTAACAGAGCAAAGAGTTGAGTCCCAGGTTCCCACAGGTTTCTCATGGGGGTGCACTTTGCATCCATAAGCAGGAAGCTCTGCAAGGATTGAGGGAGCCTGTGTGTGTCACTGTTATTTATTATTTATATAATACAAGCAATGTACCTGGTGCTGTACAATCAATAGTTAGAGACAGGTCCCTGCCCCAACAGGCTTACAATCTAGGAAAGACAAGGGAGAGGAGAACATAGGCAGAGACCAGGATACAATCATGAAGTTGAGAAGTCATCGGTGCACGTGCTTGGCTTAGATACAGGGGAGAGGAGGACTCTGAGTGAAGGATGGGAGAGGTGGCATCTGTGACAAGTCTATAGGGATTAAGAGCTAGGGGCAGCCTGGCAAAAGAGGTAGGTTTTGAGGAACGATTTGCAGGTTGGGAAGGAAGAGCAGAGTGAATGTATTCACGGAGGGAGTTCCAGGCATGGAAGGTAGCAAGGGAGGTTGGGGGAGCAAGGGAGCAGGCAAGGTTGGGGGCAGAGGAGGAGCAAAGTTCCTGGACAGTATTGTGGTGGTGTGGGAAACAAGTATGGAGAGATGGGGGCAGAGCAAGACCATGAAGAGCCTTGAAGGTAAAGACCAAGAGTTTGTGCTGAATGCGTTCAAGTAGAGGGAGCCTCTGGAGGGTGGAGAGGAGGGGCTGAACAGGGTCAAATCGACGGGCAAGGTGGATGATCTTGGTACCAATATTCTCTCCTGCTTTCCTGACAGCCTTGTAGGGGACAGCTGCATCCCGGAATGCAGCCCAGGCATGTATTTCAACATGGAGGCGATGAGATGCGAAGGCTGCCACCCCAGCTGCCAAACGTGCGCAGGTACGTTAACCATCTGCGAGCCATTCCTAGGGGCGGCCATTCCTAGGGCCGCCCGCCCCGAGATGCCGTAGGCATGAGGGGGCGGCCAATAAATTTAATGAAATAAAATAAATAGATAAGAGACTGGCCTGGCCAGGCAGAAATAATGGGCTTGCTGTTTTGCAGCATGTTTCACAGGCTCAAGGGTTTATTGCTGCTTTGGGGTGGCAAGGTGCGCTGCGACTGAGGCAGCTTCATGACTTTTTGCGCCAGTGAAACCCTTCTCGGATGCTGCTCCCTATGCTTGGAACTCCCTCCCTTGACACCTTCACTCTGCCCCCTCCCTCTCAAACCACCTGAAAGCCTACTGCTTCCCTCGGCCTTCTCCTAGCTCCTCACCCCCACGGACTGCTGACGGATGCTCCCTCTATCATTTGGTCACTCCGCGGTCCCCTTCTCCCCCTTAGCTAAGCAAAGCGCATGCACCGGTGACTTCTCCCTGTCTCCCCCTCTGTTCTCCTCTTGTCTAGTCTCCTTCATCTGTCTGGCTTTCTGCACAGCGCTGAGAGCAGCAACAGGCAAGGGGGCTATTTCTGCACCAGTTTTTAAAAGCCACTCTTTTTATATCACCAAGAGCAGATCAAGGCCCTATCGAGACACATTTATATAATATAATATTTTTTAAAAGCTTTGCACCTCTCTTCAACATTTTGAGTAAATTTGACCAGGTGCTTTAATACAATGACCAAAGCCCCAGCTTAGCAAACGGGGCCCCTATGGGCATAGAGGGTTGGGTAGGAATGGTGCAGTGGGAATACCACGTCCCCTGATTGGAGGGGGAGTACGAGTAATTGAGGGAGGGGACTGGGGTGGGTGGCTATGCCGGGAGAGAGGGGTTAGGAGATTGGGATGGGATATGTATTTTAGTAAGACTGTATTTAGAGCTGTTTAAATTAATATTTGATATTTTGTACAGTGTTTTGTTAGGAGTACACGGAGTGGGAGAGGGAATTTATACGTGTAGCTTGTTATAATTGGTTTTAAATGTTTGTATTGTATAATAATAATAATAATAATATTTATTTATTTATTTATAGCACCAGTGGGGTACCTGGTACTTGTACAGTCAATATAGACAGGTCCCTACCCCAAAGGGCTTGCAATCTAAGAGAGATGAGGGGGAGACAAGGGGGAGATGAGGGGAACATCTGGAGACACAAGGATACATTCATGAGATTGAGAAAATGCAGGTGCACGCGCCTAATTTAGTTACAGGGAAGAGATTCTGAGCGAGGGAGGGATGAGGATGCAATTTCACTCATGATGACGAGCCTTTTGACTCATGATCAGGGAAAACCTGACGGAAGAGGCAGGTTTTCAGGAGGGATTTTAAAGTTGGGAGGGAGGGAGCAGAGCGAATGTATCCAGGAAGGGAGTTCCAGGCATGAGGGGCAGCGAAAGAGAAGGGGCGAAGACGTTTAGAGGAGCAGGGGAGTCGTAAGCAGGCGAGGGTGGGGTCAGAGGAGGAGTGAAGCTCCCGGGCAGGAATGTGGTAGGATACAGGAACAGAGAGATATGGGGGAGCAAGGCCATGAAGAGCCTTGAAGGTGAAGACCAGGAGCTTGTGCTGAACGCGTTCCTGTACAGGGAGCCAGCGTAGGGTGGAGAGGAGAGGGGCTGAATGTGGTCAAAGCGACGGGCAAGGTGGATGACCTTGTCAGCAGAGCGTTGAATGGAGATGAGGGGGGGGCGAGATCAGAGCAGGGAAGACCAGTAAGGAGGCGGTTACGGTAGTCAAGGTGGGAGATGACTCGAGCGTGGACTAGGGTTTTTGCAGTGGCAGCAGTAAGGCAGGGCTGGATTTTAGCAATATTATACAGGGCAAAGTGGCAGGATTTGGCAACAGCCTGGATCTGAAGCCACCCAGAGCTACTTTTGGATTGGGCAGGGTATAAATCCAGTATAGAAATAGATTGTAAACCTCCCCGGAGCAGGGGCCTCTCTCTGTTTAATGACTGTTCTGTGCCAGATACATTGCTGGGGTTAGAGAAATAAATAAATAAATAAATAATAATAAAAATTACAATGCAAATAGGAGCCACGCAACATAGGAAAACTATAGGGGCAGGAAAAGTCCCGTATGTTGGTCCGAATACCTGACTGAATACCAAGTACCAGGACGATACTTTGGTTACTTGGTACTCGGTAAAACTGAGTCAAATACCGAGATACTCTGCAAAAAAACAAGTCATTTCAAATACCGAGTTTCAGCACTACCGTCTACAGCCATGCATGTGACGACACGATGGTGTGAATTTTCATTATCATTATATTTTATTATTATTCAAAACTTTCCCAGCTCTTCCCAGTCTTCCATTGCTAGCCAGATAGCCAGGCAGTGACTGACCCAGGAACCTTCTCCCATTTCCTGCGCTCACAAGTAAAACCAGTTGTGTGCATTCCGCTCCTCCAGCAGAGAATGCACATGCTCTCAATTAGCAGGCACATGAGTCCCTCTGGCTTCCATGGGTACTACCCCTTTGGGTCTAACCAATAGATGCATGGGATTTGCAGTCACCGAAACCGAGGATTCATCTACTGAGGGAGCAGGAGAAAATATTTCATTGACAGATTAAGAACATAGGAGGTGCCATACTGGGTCAGACCGGTGGTCCAAGCCCAGCATAGGCGACCGGTAACTGTCAATAGTGGGAGAGGGCACTGGGGGTGGGGAGCTTGGCAGGGGTTCTATAAGGCTTCCTAAAATGGGGGTTGGGCATGTACCCCTCCTGTGCCCACCCCAAGTTGACTTTGAAGCCCAGCATCTTGTCTCCAAGAGTGGCCACCTTTGCTGTCCAGGAAGTCGCCAGCAGGTCCTGATGGGAGTGATCCATTCCCTGCTGTTCACTCCCAGCCCCCGGCGGTCAGAGATGACGTCCCCCAAATAACTTGACTAACAGCCATTTATGGACCTATCCTCTAAGGACTTAGCCAGTCCTTCTTAAACCCAGTTACGCTATTGGCTTTCACAACCATTTCCACAAGTGAATTGCACATTGAGTAATAAAGTACTTATTTGTTGATTTAGTCATAAAAGATAAAGTGGTTCAGAAGGCTGGAATGTAAGAATAATTTTTAGGGCCAAGAGCAGGGGACTGGGATGGAACAAGCTGTGGCCCCTTTAAGATTAGCTTGTCCATCGCTCTCAACCCTGTCTCTTCCTGGGACTATAAGAATTGTGGCTGGGCCCAGCAACTTGGGCTTTCTGCTGAAGAAAGCAGATTTGGGGCAAGGAGCTGTCCTAGTGCTGATGGCGAAGGACAGACTTTGATCAGTTAAGAGACTGGTGTCTAGGGGAAGCCCAGAGAGAAAGTTCCTCCATTCTACCTCAGCGCTTGCCACGTCTCCTAGCTTCCTGGTTGGTTTGCTGGTCACCCTAGAAAGCTTAGCAGATGATCTGACCTGTCCTCACCTCCAAGCCTTGTTTCCGTCTCCAGGCCCTGCCCTGAACCTCAGACTCCAGCTCTGACCCACACCCAATCCTGCCCTGAGTCCGACTTCCTCCCACACCCTAGCTAGACTCTGTCCCCTGCCATACAGGGAGGGAGGTGGAGATGAGGCATCACTGAAGTTTCACGTAACAATGCTGAGAGAAAATGTATTTTAAAATAGGAAAATGTGATGATGAAACTGCAAAAATGAACAGAGGGACTCGGAGAAGGTGCAGGGTGTAAAAACTACTTAGAACTCCATTTTAAATTTAAAGTGTTCTTTCTAGGTGGTGGTTAGCTAGTGAGTAACAAATGTTCAATAGTGATCTGCTGTATTAGAATGAAGTGCCGTCACTGCCTGGCTACTTCACTCTTTGTTTCTTAGTGTTAATCCCTCTGGCGGGTGTCTGCAAATCCTTGTGATCAATATGATAATGCACTCTTTAAAGCAAATGACCTGAGCAGTTGCCTTAAATGAGCTCTGTGGAATTCCCACCAATCATCTCTTCCCAGCCTGCAACATGCGGCTTACGGCTGCCCTTTACCTCCTGGTCTTATGCCAATTCATAATCAAAAGACGTTAATCTTTTCTACATGGAATCGGGTCAAACATGATGCTAGGATTCCACCATGTGCCTCTTGTTTGTTCCCTCCCGTAACTCCATGTCCTCAGTGAGTCCCGGCAGGCCGGTGAGGCGGGCCATGCCAACTCATCTTCATTGGCAGGTGCAACTGTTGTGCCGCTGCCCAACTCTA
This sequence comes from Sphenodon punctatus, assembly GCA_003113815.1. NCBI lineage: Eukaryota > Metazoa > Chordata > Lepidosauria > Sphenodontia > Sphenodontidae > Sphenodon > Sphenodon punctatus. The sequence continues at coordinate 1,791,781 of QEPC01012846.1, forward strand.
TCCCAGTGCAATTGGCACAAAAGACTACAGAGTAATGGACTCTTTTTGCACCTGAGCCGCTTTCAGGGAGGAAGCTGATAGTGACTTGTTCTTTGTCTTTTTTTCCTTTCATTGCCTTTGGATCTGGCAATTTCCTGTGCAATCTGGCAAATGCTTTTTGCATGTTCACGCCAATCTTGGTTCCAAGGCTTAGTAGTGTCTGCGTGAGCAGTGAGAAATCATGCTCAGCGCTCCTTTGTCGAATTGGTATTCACACAACAGTTGAAACTAAAGAGTTCATTTTGAAACGTAAACATTTTTCATTTGACAATCTTTGATCCCAACATCTCCAGAATAAAGTTATTGGGAACTTTTCCTTCCAGGCAAGCAGAGGCCTTATGAAAAGCACAGACTTTCATGAGCTTCATAAGAGCGGGAAACAGTTTGTGTTCCCAGAGTAGATCAAAACGATTTTCAAGCAAAGTTTTTCTTTTTCTTTTTTATCATCATTATTCTCCTTCTCGGAACGGGTGTCACTAGAGGACAGGGTTAAGGTTGTTTGTCCCCGTTCCTTTGTGTGTAAAATTCTTTCTAGATGAAAAATAACTGAACTTCCACAAGTTTACGATAGTTACTAGTTCTTTTTTAAAAATAGTTACCAGTTAGCCACTTAAGCTCTTCTTGAAAATACTACCCAAAATTTCTGTTGTGTTTTACCACTGCCTTCCTGAAATGGACTTTACAATTTAACTCCAGTTTAACATAGGCTTTTAAAAATCTGTGATTAAAAACTCTGTGGCCTGGGGGATGGAGCAGGACCCCCACGCCACAGGGTGTGCGGGCTCGGGGGGTTGCATCGGCCTGGGTTGTGTCTTTGGCCCGCGCAGCTGTGCTGTGTGTGCGGCACACGTGCACGCCTGAGTGTGTGTGTTCGCGCCATACGTAGGGGGCAGTGTACACGGGCTACAGGATTGTGCCCCCTCAGTTTAAATATCTTTGGCAAGGGGTGAAGAAAGGGAGAGGAAAAGATACTAGGCGTGTCAGAGAGGTGAAAGGGATACAAAGAGGCAGTGTGTTCCAGCAATCACTATCTTGGATTGTGGAGTTGAAGAGCCTGCATTAACTCCCCTCTTTGCCACTGACCTGCTGTGTCAGCCTGTGAGTCACTTCTCCTCTCTCTCCTATCTCGTATTTTGACTTTTTGTCCTTATCTCTGGATGAGAAACAATCTTGAAATATCAGAAATTCTTGCCGCGTGGCAATCTCATTTCCATGTTGGTCGGGTGCAGTCGACAGTCTCTTTCGGAACAGTTGGCATTGCCATCAGGATGTGGCACTACCTGCTCCAAAATCAAGGGTCATCCCAAAAGCTGGCCTGCCTGGGTAGCTGCAAAGTGTATCTTCCACAGCTACCGAGGCAGCCTCAGCCCAGTATTGGTCACTGGGTTTTGAGGTTGGTTTTTTCAATCAATGGACTGTTTGTAGAGTGTAGCCTAGCAGTTTCTTTGCCTAGTATTGCCCACTTTTTCATAATAGATAACACTGATTTCCGTCTGTTCTTTGAAGTCCTTCTGTGTTCATTTTAATTATTTTGCATTGTTAACGTTTGCACAGAACTTTAGATGCGATGGTAATATGCTCTCTAGACAATTCTTGTTCGCTGGCTTGAATCTCATTTATCATACATGGTTAATTCTCTAGGACGAAGTCCAAAATATTCATTGCTCTTGTTGGCTACCATGGAAGGGAACTGACTTTTAATCCCTTAAGAAAATAATGCCCTTTCTAATTCTTATTCCAGTTGGTGTAAAGGAAATTTGCTGGATCCATTGTCCTTTTTACATGTTGTCTGCATAAACATTTCTCAGTCAGCTTTCACACCACACATATTGAAGGTCTTTAGTAAAATTTTCTTTAATCATTGCAGATTACTGGTCATATTTCAAAGTGTAGCCTCCACTGAATGTGTTGGTGCTCTGTCCTCCTCTTGACTGAACTAAGAGAGCCAAATCGTGCGTCCTGTTCATGGAATGAGAGATTCCTGACCTAGTCCTTGCAGCCGCCCCATTCAGTGGTAATGGGTTACAAGAGCATAGGATGGAGGATGGGAAACCTTTTCCCTCGCAGAGGCCACTTCAAACATCAGCCCAAGCTCTGAGGGCTGCACAGACGTTGGCGGCAGTGGTGCTTAAGGGGTGCACTCAGGATGGGGGAGGATAGAGAGAGAGCCCAGAACATGCATCTGTGCCATGGATCCATTCTTTATCTATACCCATCTCTGCTGCTTTCCTCTGAGCTCATTCATTCAGTGCTTGTGGGTAGGAAGTGGATCCAGGGGTTGGATTCAGGAAATGGAAGGGGGCCAACTAAAAACTGGCCATGGGCTGTATTTGGATCCTGGGCTTGAGGTCCCTCACGCCTGGCATAAGATGACTGCCTGTAGGGGTCAGGAAGGAATCCTGCCCCCAATCATTGCATGCAGCCAGTACCTGCAAACCAGAACAAGTTTGCTACAGAGGGCTAGTGCAGCCCACGGGGCCAGCAGCTGTAGAGGAAAAACATGGAATCGAGAGAAGTAGATGAAGCGCCTGCTGAGTAGAGGTGGTCTGATGAGACAGACTTGGGAATGGGGAAACAGTTCCCTCTGCATTGTGAGCGAGAACTGTAATTGGAAGTGGGCAGAAGCCAGATAAAGAAGCTGCATGAATGCAGCACAACACACTGGTGGTAGCAGCGCAGAAGAGAAGGATTTTCCATCTGCTCCGCCCAAAGAGCCTGATCCCACCACCACATGTGAAGAGTTGGTGTGGGCCAAAAACAGTATGTCCTCTTGCCCTCTCCACAGCAAGGCAGTTGGCTGGATGCAACAGTCTCTGATCAGGCAATCTGCCAGCAGAACCCAAATGCTGCCAGAAAGTCACTGGAGTGCCGGGTTAGCCTGTGCAGCGTTTTAAAATCCATGCCATGTAACAGCTCCTTAAAGTCCTTCCTAACAAGGCTCTTGGGCTGGAGCCTGGCTGAGCCTGAGGTGCACGTGGATGGGCTGAGCTTAGCGTAAGATCCAGCTGGCATGGGACTCTCGCTTCAACAATTTATTTATTCTGTGAGTAGAGCCGTTTGCCGTCTAATTCTTTCCGTGTGCGGCTGCGCCAATCATGTTAAAACAATGCAGCAATTATTATCTTGTAACGTTTCACTTTGCTGCGGTGCTCCCTAGGGCCAGGCAGAGAAGAATGCATCCAGTGTGCCAAGGATTTCCACTTGCACGAGGGGCGATGCGTCCCTGCATGCAGCGAGGGCTTTTACCCCGAGGAGGTGTACAGTCTACCTCACAAAGTCTGCAGAAGGTAACGTGTCCTCTCCTGTCACTTAACCATCATGGCGGTGTTATAAATCTGACTGATCTGTTCTTAATAGCCTGCATAAATCAGCCATTGGGCGTGGGAGCTCCAGGACTGCATCAGAAGGGTGTTGATGATACACTCCCAGAGGAACAAGCTGTAGCAAGCAACGCTGTTTACTAGACAGACTTAATAAAATGAAACCCTCCCTTTGCTTTCCAGAATCACAAAGGGGAAGGAACTCCTAGCTCCGTTGAAGTCAGCAGGAGGTTTGTCATTGCTTGGGCCACGGAAGTAACCACAGCTAAAATATTGGGAGGGGGAGGACATGAGTTTAGGAATCGGCCTAGTGATGAATTCTAAGGGACCTGCAAAGTGTCCTGGAGAATGCGGAGGAGAACTCCTCCCTCTAATTACCACACAGGAGTGATGCTGCTGGTGAATGGAACCCAGAATTCACCCATGCTTTCTTCACGGGTCGCTTGGTTGCACCTGCAGTTAGCAAAAGGCATTAACGTGGTTCATTCTTGTTTGTGACCCTTGGTCACTGAGTGCGTAGAACCTTCTAGCCTCTGGGCCAGAAGGACATGGGCACTAGTTAGGGGGGCCACTGAGGCACGTTTTAAGGAACGCTTATGAAAAATACATGTTGCAGGGCCTGCATTGGCACCTGTAAATATGTGCCTAGGTGGCAACCCTGGCACTAGTCTTGCTCCTAAGACTTGGCCCCTGTGTCACCTTGGTGCTAGAGTGTGGAGAGTGAGCTGCTTGCTGCCGCAGCCTGCTCTACTGAACCAGCATTCTTGATGGCTGTTGTGGAAGTCAGTAACACTACAGACGTCCATGGGGGAACGATGGGGATAACCCTTCTGTTCGGGCCAACAGGAAAACTGATCCCTGAAGCTACATAGAACAAAAGCTAACCTTGCGATTTACCTCCAGTCAGGACCGACCGTCCCCCCGACCCCCCAAGTGGTTTAACTCATTACTATGTAAAGCTCAGAAGTTGTGAAAAACCAAATTCGGTATTTGTTACCAGAGGGGGGGCTAGGGATGTATTTATTATTTGTCATTTATGGAGCACTTTCAGGGTGAATCCTCCAGCTCTTGATGTCAATGGCAAAACACCTACTGACTTTAGTATTTATTTCAATTTGTATCTCACCCTTTCCCTTAGGCTCAGATTTCAACTTATTAACTATTAGCATTAAACTAATTAACTCAACTTGTGATTCTCACAACCACCCTGTGAGGTAGGTTAGGCTGAGAGCTCTGTCACTGGTCCAAGGTCACCCAGTGAGTTCCTGGCTAAGGCGAGTCTTGACCCAGGGGCCTTCCCTTATCTCCTGGTTCCAGTACTGCACTCTTAGGGCGTTTTCACACGGACATTTAATTAGGAATTTAGGCTGTCCGTGTGAATACCGCAAATCCTAGTTTAGCAGTACAGATTAGTGAAAAATTAGGTATTTGTAAACTTCAGTCGCTAGGGTTTACAACATCCGGATGTCAAAATAATCCTGATTAGTGTCCATGTGAATTACTAATCAGGATTAGTCAATTAATCCTGATTAAAGACACAGAGTGCAGCGTAAATACTTTACCTACGCTCTGGGAATTTTCAGCTCTATGGTACACAGGGGCACATGACTATGGAGCGATCATATTACCTCCATCATCGCTCCACGATGTATCACGGAGCTCCAAGTTTAAAACCCTGGAGAAGAAAGGGGAGAGTCTCCATTTCCTTCTCCACGCGTGCAGCTGCTTTAATAAATTATTGATTGTCTTCTACTTCAATGACGACTGCTTTTCTCTGTACAGACATCGAAATGTTTTAATACTTCATGTCTCATTGTCCTGGGGTGCTGGAATACACCCAGTACGTTCACTTAAAGCGTTCCATGCCACAAGGGCAGGGCGGGGGAAACTGCTGAAGCAGAGAGCGGAGGGTTGGAGGGCTTTTTAAATTAGGGTGCTTGCAGATGGGAGCAGCAGGAGGGGGAACTTCAGTGAAGCTCCGCTCATGTACGGCAGCAAAACGCCACAGGATTGAAATTAATCCTGGAGACTCTAAATCCTGGTTAACAGCAAGGTTGCATTCACATGGACTATCAAGGGTTCACGTTAGCGAGGATTAAAATGTCCATGTGACTAAATGGGGGGTTTGTCAATACTGGCTAATAAGCTAGGATTAAATTAATAAGCCTAATTAAATGTCTGTGTGAAAACACCCTTAACCACTATGCCACACTGGCTCTCTCTAATAGTGGAGAATTGTGATGCTAATATTCAAAGTGCTTTACAATTCTCATCTAGTTCACTCTGACAACAAGCCTGGGAGGTAGGTCATTATTTATTCCCATTTTACAGGTGGGGAATTGAAGCTCAGATTGACTTGCTCAAGACCACCCAGTGAGTTCATGGCTAAGATGGGAGTTGAACCCTGATCTACCAGTTCAGCACCTTTTCTAGTAATCTGCACTGGCTCTTTATATAGCATTTCGCCAAATTCAGTTCCTAAGGGATAAAGGTTCTTAGTAAGTGAATTTGCAATTCATGATTATTTGTTTAGGTTGATGAATTCTTCAATTTCATTAACTTCAGCAACTTTGAGTTATATTTTGATTAGAGTTGAGTTTGTTGGTTCGATTAACTTGAGTTTGCCTGGCACTCGATGTTTGAAGGGCAAGGTAAACTGATCAAAGGGAAAGAAATCAGACACCTCATTGCAACTGGTGTTTTACCAGCTGCCTGCCACCAGCTCTGTGTTTTACCCAGATGATTCTTGTGTGATTTAATCGATGGAAAGGTCTCTAGAAGTTAGACCCTCCTGTCAGACAATTCAGTTTCCCTTCTTAATCTTCCTGTTTAGAAACATAACTAATCTCTACAGCTTAAGTGAATGCAGAGCTGGTGGAAGGCGGCATATGGACAGTCCAGGCAGCTGGGGATGAAAGGTTTTGCATGCAAGACCTTTGGTGAGAGGTGGAATGAACTGGAGATGTTTAGTCTAGAGAAGTTCCAAGGGGGGGAGGGACTATGATGATGATGATTTTCAAACAAGTAAAAGGCCACTATAAGCAAAATGGCCCCCAATAGTCATCTGGGGCTACTGAGGATAGGACTCCAGGGAATAGGTTTAAAAGGAAGAAAAAGAAACAGATTAAGCTGAATATTAGGAGGAATTTTCTAGCCATAAAAGCAGTTAGGCAGCAGAAGAGATTGCCAAGCAACTGTGGTATCCCGTCAATGGAAGTATTTAACTGTAGGCTAGATAAACACCTTTCCGAGGTGACCTACATAAGGCTGTTCCTGCTTAGGGCCAGGGCAGGGAATGGATTAGATGTTCAGCCCTAAAATTCTGCTTTCTATGCCTGTTAAACAGCAATGCATACCTTCCGAATGCTCTCTCTTTCTTTACCTGGAGGAGCACACTTCTTTCTAGCCGCACTATTGGCCTTTCTGCTGAGACCGCCATTGTCATCCGAGACGTGGATGCCTATCGGTGAAGAATGGAGCTGGGATCTACCAAGCTCGTTCTCCATATGTCCGCAGGCAATAGTAGCAAAAGTTTTAAACCTTTTAAACTGCCGTTGATACGGAGGCGAAAGACATTCCGTCCCTCACCAGTTCTAATATCCCAAAGGGAAAGAGGCAGATTCAGTCTACAGGCAAGGAAGGTGGGGAGCCATTATTTTCTACACGTTTGGTAATATCTCTTGGGAAAATATCTCCCTGTGACATGCTGGAATGGACCGGACCAGTGCCGGGGGCGGGGGGAGTGCCCTGCTGAAAGGACGTGTATGTTTGTCCCTTTCGCAGATGTGAATACAACTGTGCAAGCTGCGAGGGCTCAGGGAAAAACTGCATCAAGTGCCAGGAAGGCTTCAGTCTGCTGAGCGGCTCATGCGTAACGAATCACACGTGTCACAACGGTACGTCATTGCGTGATCTCTGTATCGAACAGAAATCTAGGGCCAGGGCCTCCAACGCAAAGGGGATGGTAGGGTGAACCAGCTGGGGATCCCCCTGCCATAATGCCACAAGTCTGCTCATTTGCTCCTCTATTTCCCTCCAACATTTCCAGCAGCCACAGGGACAAGCCACGCCCCTCAGCCACTAACCTCCACCCCCTCACGCACTTAGACGTACACACACACCTCCCAACTGGAGCTGAAATATGTACTCGCAAAAATGGGTATACTGCTCAAAGTTATGGTGCCCAGTCCGGTAACATCGGGTACCCAGTTAATGCCCAACGGGTTATCTGATTTACCAACATCTGAATTTCTGGTTTCCCATACTGACTTTCCAGTTTTCCATTGCTGAAATCGGTTGGTAAAATGGAAAATCAGTAACGGTGATATCTAGTATTTCGGGTAATTTGGTGCCCAACAGACTACCCGAAATTGTGGGTATTACCCACTGGTAGCCAATGTTCCACCTGTCTGAGCTCTACTCCCAGCATTCCCCCGTGCATAAAGAGGGACAGAATCTCACCTGTTTCTTGTCATTCCATCCTTTCCCCGTTGACCTCAAGCACTTTTCCAGGGAGGTAACCAGGAAAGAGGTGCCTGAGGCTTGAATACTGGCCTTTTTGTATCTCGCTTTCCTGAAGGAAGGACTTTGATCCCCTAAAGAAGGGACAATGGGACTCAGCACCCAAAGAGGGATTGTCCCTCCTAAATAGGGACTATTGAGAGGTAGGCTACACTTCTGCCATGGGCACCTCTTGGGGCATCCTCCAGCTAGCCTGCTCTACTAGAACTGCCCAAAGTGGACTGTTGCTAGAGCAGCTCTGTGGCTGCTCTAACTTACACTGACCCCAGAATCAGAGCCAGCTGGCAGCGCCACCTTCATCCCCGACTGGGGAGAGACGGGCTGAAGCTTGTGTGGCTGCTGTCACCATGGAACAGCTGATACACCCTAACAATGGCAGCCCAGGATTCTTCACACATTGCATCGGCTGTATGGGAGATAAACGCTGGAGCAATCGCTCCAGATTTCCCTAGGAGCAGCTGCCCAAGATTCGGCACTTAGCTAGACGTATGTGTGTGTGTGAGTGCGCACGTGGGAAGCAGTCCTTTGAAAGATGATGGGGTTTGAATTGACAGAGTGTATTCCCTTCCTCTGGGGGTGGGAGGAATCTATGGCACACTGCTGCCATGAACTGACAAGAGGGGATACAAAAATGGTAATGAATAAGAATAAAAAGAAAGCTTCCTAGAATTCAGGTGGAACTGGACTTGGGAGCAAGTCAGAAAGCAGATGGGGAAAATGTGCAGGAATGGAGGGGGTGGGGGAGCTTCAACCAGACTTTGATCCGTTACCTACATCCCCAACAATCCCCGCCTTGGCCTCAACCAGATGTCCCTGACTGTTTTCTCTCTCCTCGCATCAGAGGCAGGGGAAATGGAAATGCTTTTGATGCTGGGATTTCATCGTTATGGAATGTATAACCGACCTGCTTGAATTAAATCAAATGGGAGAATTAGTGACCTGAAAAACTGGAGGCAAATGTGGCTCTGCTTTTTCCCAATGATGGTATCTCCACAATGATTGTAACAGAAACAAAGGATCCCAGGCAAGACTGATAAGTGTTTGCTTATTGCTCAAATACACACCATTATTTGCATTTCATTATAGTTTCTCCTTGAGCTGGTTTTTCCATTCAGCAAAGGGTTTTAAAAATAAAAAATAAAAAAATTCATTTAAAACATTTGGAGATACCCCTTAAAAAGTGACTTGTTTCCAATTATCCCTTCTCAAACACTCAAATAAATTAGCCCTGCTTGTTACATGTCAGAGTTGATTTAAAATGTTAATCTTCTTTCTCATTCTCTCTTATTTCCAATACTTGGGCCTCCAGCTGATGAGACTTTCTGTGAGATGGTGAAATCGAACAAGCTGTGCGAAAGGAAGCTATTTATACAGTTTTGCTGCCGGGCGTGTCTGCTGGCTGGATAAGTTCAGCGCGCGCATCCAGCGTCCGGCAAATCCTTTTGGAGAAAAGTTTATTTTTTCAGCTTTGGGAGAGTTGACATAGGGCTGCCCAAATATCAAAATGTGTAAGTTTGATAGCTTTAATATCACTGCCGATTTGTCCCTATGGCAATATATCCAGTAGTGTCTAGGGTGAAATCGTATTCTTGATTTAAGTCTTCAAAGATATTGAACAAATGGTGATATTAATACTCTCAAACACTTTCCATGTCTGGAGACCTGGGATCTGTACAGCTGGCTTTATGTATTAGAATTCTGCCATCCAGAACGTAGGTCCGAATTCCAAGAGTCGGATGCGCACAGTTACATTCTTATGGTACCGTTGAGAAGAATGATACGCTCTTGTCTTTAACACAGCAGCATTCCAAAACCAAACAGCCAAGTTGATCCTTGGCTGTAACTGTAATTGGTCTTGTCTGACCATAAATTTGGCAGTGACCAGAGTCGAAATCCAGAGCTACAATAAATGCCAGCTCTGAATTTAACCCAGTGTTATTCTAGAACCCTACAAGCTGTTCCGTTCAGGTGGAGACCCACCCATCCAGGGAGGCTCAGTGAGTGTAAGGGTACACCTGGGGTGGCCAGACACCCTTACCCCAAGAGCTGTGGACCAAAACCTTCATATGACTAAGAGTCGCAACACGCACACGTGTGTACACTGAACACACAAACCTCGCCTGCTTCGTGATTGACTGGCATAATGATTGGCGTAGGCACAGTGCAGTCCTGGCTGTAAAGCTTCTAATGAGCAGCTGCAATTCAGCAACTGACATTTGGGTGCAATGAAGTAAGTCATGGGACCATTAAGGCAGTGCAGGGCCCAGGACCAGCCTGGCTGTGAGCCACACTTGAACTGCCCAAGACCACAGTTTGGTTTCCCCTGGGATACACCCTCACACATCAGCTTGTAGAACACGGCCTTCATTACCCAGTTTAGTCAAACCTCATTATAACAGACCCTATTTGTAATGGACCCCTTTTTATAACAGTTCCAATGGCCAGAACTATTTCTGTCAGTTGCATATTGCCAAACCCATGCATAGTGAATGACCCAATAAAAAATGAACGTTTCCTCTAGTCCCGTGGGAGTTCATTGTATTGAAGTCATACTGTACGCGCTGCCCCTTTGAAATTGCTGGTAAGTTGTTTTGACAGATTCAGTTCCAATAATTGAAATAGGCAAGATTCTGCCTCTCTTGACTAAATTATGGCTTAAATGAAATGTTTTCTCACTATTTGTGTCCTCCGGCTACTTCTGTTTGATTGATTGGTTCATTTTGCGGGGTTAACATATCTCGCTGAAAAAATCCTCCAGTTGATGACAGCTAACTGATTTTCCTAGCCAGCCCTTTCCAAGAGACATTCCAATTAACCAGCCAGTAAAAACCCTAATTATACAGGACAGCACTCAAAAACACATTGGTATCTATTCACTATATATTTTCATAGTACATCACATGGTGTTTATATAATTGTATTTAAAATATATTTGGCTATGTTGTCTTACAGATATTTTTAAAATAACTTATACTGTCATTGTTTTTCTCCATAGATTTGTTTTTTTGTATGGGAAGCAAAGAACTTTTTAAAATGCGTCTTACTCATGTGTCTGCTCCCCTTCAGTGACCTCTTTGCCAGAGATCACCAAGATATTCTTTGCCTTGGCCATATGTTGACAATATGTCTTATGTTGCATGTTCTGATTCATATTAATGGTTTTAATAATAAGTTAAACCTCCTGCCAATGAAATTTGCAGTAAAAGCTTAATTGGTTCTATACAAAGCAAAAGATATCCTTCTTTGGGGGGAAAAAAATAATGTTTGGTTTAAATTATTTGAGACATTCACCCTGCCCAGATTTATTCCGTCTAAAACTTACATCAGCTGAAGTGAACAGGTGAGATCCAACTGCCATCTGTAATGCTGAATAGATCAAACAAATAAAGACAAAGAACTTGACCATGAAACTAATAAAATATTTACATCCCTGAGGAGTGATCTTGTATTCTTTCCAAGCCACCAAAAGCAATGGATTTGTCTTGCCTTCCAGACAAGGATACGTCAAGGGTGTGGTGCTTCTCTGAAAGGATTTTATTATTTTGCTGGGCAATAAGATGAGCTGGTCAGGGACAAAGGCCAGTTTTCTTTTAGGGTATGGGTCACCCATTCCCATTGTCACTAGTGCTTATGTTTTCAGAAGAAGCTTAACCACAGGATTGGACTGAAGGACCCTTCCTTAATTTGCACGTTACTTTGTCAAGTAACTATCTGCCCAAATCTGTTTTTTCCTGTTCATGTGAAAGCACTAATGCTGGTTGGGCAGGTACCCAATCCCTGTTCAGTAGCTCCAGCTTAAACAGGAGCACAAGCCCAGGATTTGCTAAAACAACCAATATTGAACGCAACCAATATTCTTCCAGAGGTAAGAACATGAGAGGAAATGGTGGCCGCAGCAGAAGTTTTCTGCACTGTCTGTCTACTGTTCAAGAACAGTAAACCCTGGGATAGCATCTGGGGGAGTATGTGAATGCAGCTACAAGACCTGTACTCGCTGCTGGATGTGAAAACTTCAGCCACTTACTACATTGCTATTTGCCAACGTTAACGTGTGAAAGGGCGTTTAATGTGTAAACATCCAGTGTATGTAATAATAGTCACAGTTCATTTAATCTTCAGAGTTCCTGAATTACGTTTACAAACCAGACACACAATGGCACACAGCAGGTCTACAGAATTGCCAGGACAGGACAGAAAGAATAGCCTACTGCCCCAACTCAGCAGAAGTAGAGCGGAAACAAATGGCCACAGTGAATATCGTATCAGATGATTTTGCCCGATTCAAGCCGTATCGGCCAAAACGGATAATGACTGCTATTTGGGTCCATCGTTGTCAGATCTCCGTTTCAGTTTTTCGGACTAGTGTTTCAGTTAATCAGTTCAGCTATTTGGTTGCTTCAACTCCTTGTGCATGCACAGCAGCCAAAAAGAAGTAGCCAAGCAATCAAAACAAATGGATATACGAATATCCATTTTAGACAATCGGCTGGCTAACTGAAAATGTGAATAATATTCACAAACATGGAATTTTCTATTAGTTTCAGCACTAAACAGAAAGAATCTAGGTCTATGCACACTGGAACCTTGAGAAGGTCCAGGTTGAGTGAGCTCCTTTTTTTGTAAAGGGCTATTGCTTCAGCAAGTCCAAACACTCAAGACTCCTTTACAATTGAAAACTGGTCCCTCTGGCACTCCCACCAGGTACTGCTTCAATAATGATTCCGTTCCCGGGGTTGTACTATATTTCCTAATCTATTTATTTATTTATTTTATTACACTTATGTGCCGCCCCCTCATGCCGATGGCATCTCGGGGCAGCTTCCAACTAATATAAAAACAATCTAAAACAACATAAAACCGCATTAAATCTAAAAATTTCCTATATTATTTAACAAATTTAAAACATCCCCCCCCCCCATACAGCAATTTAACCCACCC
>QEPC01012846.1:1820277-1834851 GCA_003113815.1 Sphenodon punctatus
GGGCTTCACTCTAGGGGGAAGGAGGGGGCTGGGTAAGGGAGCTCCACTCTAGGGGGAAGAGAGGGGGGCTCCACTCTAGAGGGAAGGAGGGGACTCTGGGGAGGGATGGGATATGGGGGAGGGAATTGGTAGTCACATGAAGAAGGGGGGGGCTCACACTGGTGGAAGGGGGAGGAGCAGGAAATGGGTGGGTTACACTGTTGGGGAGGGGAAGGGGGGGACTGTCTATGGGAAGGGGGGTCGGTAGCTCACTGGACAGAGGAGGCTCTGGGGGAGGGATGGGATATGGGGGGCTCCATTGGGGGGGATTGGTGGTCTCTTGTGGGAAGGGATGGGGCCTCACACTGGGGGGAGGGGAAGGAGGGGGACTGGGGAGGGATAGGAAATGTGGGCAGCCACACTGGTGAGGATGGTGCCTCACTCTGGGATGGAGTGGATGTGGGGGGCCTCCCTAGGGGGAGGGAATTGGGGGGTCTCTATAAGGGAAGGGGCCTCACATTGGGGAGGAGGGGAAGGACCTGTTTCTGACTACTGATTGTACAGTGCCAGGTATATTGCTGGTGCTATATAAAAATAGCTGAAAAGGGAGGCGGGCGCCTCCTCTGGTGGAAGAGGAGGAGGGACGCTCTCTATGGGAAGAGAAGGGAAATGGGGGGCTCACTGGAGGGGAAGAGAGTGAAGTCTCTCTGAGGGGAGGGGGAGCTTTGCTTTGGGGGCAGGGAGCGGGAATCCTCTCCCTGGGAGAGCTTCACTCTGGGGCAGGAGAGGTGTTTGTTCTGGGGCCCTATTGCCCCTCTTGTGAGGATGCTTTTACCACTCCCGTTCTCAGGTAGGGCTGTGGGGGAAGTACAGTATCTGTACTGAATGACTATCCCACCTCATAGATTTTAATGCCAGAAGGGGTTTAATGGGAACATCCAGTCTAGTGGGTCCTGATATTTTGCCTACATTTGAGACTTGAATTTAATTGTACGACCGTAGACAACCTCAAAGACATGGAAAGTGTATTAGACATCACACCACCACACGAAGTCCTGACCAGCAGTTTGAGGACCTCTGAGCTGGTCTGTCTGCCTTTGTAACAGGCCAGCTTGGTTTCCTTTTGTTATTCCTCTGTCAAGACCATTAGCTTGTCTGGTGGAAGTATATCTTCTCTAACACCTTGAATATGGTGTACAGTTCTGGTTGCCCCATCGCAAAAAAAAAGATATAGTAGAACTGCAAGAGATACACAGAAGGGCAACAGAAATGATCACGGGTATGTAACAACTTCCGTACAACGCGAAGATCAGCTGGTTAGGGCTCTTTAACTTGGAGAGGACTGAGGGTGCTTTTTAGGCAAGCGCCTCCCCACCAATCACCCACCCATCATGCATGTTGCAGGGCAACATTAATTTGGCCTCCTATGCAGCCCTGCAGCATGCATGCTGGATGTGTGATTGATGGGTAGCAGGTGGGGAGGCACTTGTCTAAAAGCATATGAGAGGGCATAGGATAGAAGTTGAACGAATTCATGAATATTTACTAACAGCAACAGCCAAACAATCATAGTAAGTTATAAAATCATGATTGCCGTGGGACGAGTAGGGAGTTATTTATCTCCTCAAATAGTATTAGAGCTAGGGTCATTCAATGAAACTAACTGGCAAGAGATTAAAAACAAACAAGTATTTTTCTTCAGGCAACTCACAATTAACTTGTGGAGGAGGTGGTCATGGCCAGGAGCACGGCTCAGTTTGGAAAAGGATTGGTTAAGTTCTTGGAGGATAGGTCCATTAATGACTGTTAGCCAAGTAGGCTGGGGGTATGTGTGTAACGTCTCACTGTTGGGAGCTGGGAGTGAATGGATCGCCCCATTGTGACCTGTTGGGGACTTCTCCAAAGAGACCAAGTTTGGCCACTGTCGGAGACAGGATGCTGGGCTTGATGGACCATTGGTCTGACCCCATATGCCATTCTTATGTTTTTAACCCCCAGCCCCACCCCACGCTTCTTGCTCCATATTGACTCCATTTTGACCCTTTATCTTGTGCTTTCTCTCCAGGATACAAGATCCCTGTGATCGAGAACCTGGGTGCCACCCTGGACCAGTTTGATGCCATTGATTTCTCTGACAATGAGATCCGGAAGCTGGATGGGTTCCCTCTGCTAAAAAGGCTAAAAACGTTGCTGGTGAATAACAACCGGATATGGTAAATGTCTCTACGTGGCTGTAGCATGGGACCCAGAGATCGCTGGGCTAGGAAACGTCCTAGGCATCTCAATGGCTAGAATTGAAGCGTTCATTAGTGGCTCTTCCTTGCGTTGTTATAGCGATGTGAGCAAAAGATACAGCCACTGCTTGTTTCTGTGAAAGAACCCAGTATATTGCAGTCTTGAGTCAACGCTGGTGCAGCCCCATCTGTCAGCAAACACTGATCTTCACTGTGGCCATTTTTAAATGAGATGCAGCCACACAGGTCCGCCCATCTCATACATATCCAAACACTCGTCTGAAGGCGGCGGGTCAGGGTGCACGTGCCCGTGACCCATCCAGGGCCTCTCACAGAGCATTGAATAAAAATCTGGACTGCTCTGTGCGGCAGAAGGCTAAAATGTGCATGGGCAGAGGCACACGCACATCTCTGGCCTGTTTGAATCCTTCCCGGGTGGGCGGGTGGTCCACTTGGCACAGATGGACACTCACTCCCCCCCCCCCCCCCCCCCCCCCCCCGGTGCTCATTTAGAAACGGCCTTGGTAGCTGTTTCTATTATAGAGGAAGGCAGGCACAAATGTTACGAGTTGCCCCTGGCTGTAGAGAACCAGGCGCTCCTGTTTACCATTCCACAAGGTGAATCAAGTCATGGGCACCTCTCAGTGGAGACAAAACTGGTGTGGACAGGAGCTGATTAGAATGAGGAAGTAAAGATTAAGTTTGTTTGGCTCATAAACAAGAAAAACCCTCCCTAAATCTGCTGACTTGAGACTCTGTAAAGAATCTAGTGTTTAAAATGTGATGCTCTAGGTAAGAATGTTTCTGCATTTCTCTGGTCTCGTCTTTGGTTTTTGATTTATTTGACTTAACTTTCGTTTTAGTCGGATAGGCGAAGGACTTGAACAATCCTTACCCAATCTTACAGAGCTCATACTGACCAACAATAACATCACAGAAATGGTAAGGCACCATTTAAGAGAACAACTTTAAAAAGTTATGGCTGTACAATTTTATCTAATAACTGATGAGGTCTGTTTAAAGCTCAGAATAGAGTTCTGTTCACCACTTTCTTGTGTTGGGGCATGATCCTAGGCCTGTTCAGCAATGATCTACGTCTGTTCAGCCTTCAGCACCAGCACACATCCCATAGAAGTCATTCAAACTCGTATTTAGCTCAGTTGCTGAACGATTTGAGAATCATATTATCCCTTGGGTATTTCCTTAAGAGAAGCATTTTTTGATACTCAGTGAAACAGCAATTGGTTTACTAGGAAAGTTGTAACGAAGGTACTCTCCAAATTTAAGTCCATCTGTTTCCAGGCTTGGAGTAGAGTTCATAGTATCTTTTGAAGTTGAATACTTTAGTGGGACTTGTTACAAGGGAGTGGGATATTTCTTCAGTCTCGTTTGGTTAGCTTTAAATGCTGTGATTGTTGGGGAGTTTTCATAAGAGCCATTCTAGTTGTAAACATAAACGGTAAGAAATAAGTTTTTGTGCCTTTGAAAAAACAACCACCCTAAATTAATGCTTTTAATTTAGACAGGATTCCAAGTTAGATGAATACAAAGAGGACATGCAGTAGCATAACGCTTGTAGAAGAATATTGACAATTCATTTCATGTCTCTTTCTCTGGCCAACTGGGAATTCAGTTCACAAGTATTTTCCCCAGTTCCCTCCATTTTCAATGGCATACTTCTCAGTCATTTACAATTTTACTACATGCCTTCACTTACAGCCCTGTGACTCTGAAACCAGTGCTAATATAAGTGAGGGCAGATTTTGGCCCTTGTGGTGGAGCTTGATGACCTGTTTAGATGGCAATTCCGAAGCCACTTACTCCAGAGTAGTTCCATGAAAGTTAGTGGGATGACTATGGAGTAAGTAGTATGAAATTTTACACAGCATACTTGGGATATTAAATACTTACAGGGACCCTTGTTCACAGCATTTCCCCATTGCTGCCAATGGGGGAAATACAGTGTACCTGGGTCCCTGTGTACTTAGGCTATTACAAACGTAGAAGTGTATACTTGTTTGTTTGACTAACTTTTACCCTGCCCCCTCCTGCTAATAGCAGCTCGGGGCGGCTAACAAATACATTAAAATATAAAAATACAATAAAAATATAAAACAATATAAAACCCATAAATGCTCCTGAAGTTTGAAATGAATATTCCAATTGAGGATAATTCAACGCTGGAGGCCATTTTTGTAGGGGGAAATGGAGTCTTATTCTGGAAATTAATTTTTTGCAATTATGTTGTTTTAAACTCCTTAGTAAAATATTGATAAGATTACTTCCTGTGTTCCCATTATTCAGGTTGAACTGGATCCATTAGCAACTATTAAAACGCTGACTTATCTGAGGTATGAGATCTTAGTTTTGTATGAACTGTTTTTTAAAAATAAATGCTTATGTTCTTATAGCTTTAGCCACTGTTTTGATCGGAGGCTTTGGGGGAGTAACTGCTTCCTGCACTGAAACAATATATTTTAAACTTCTCATTCTACAAAAATGCATGCATCTCTTTGGATGTAGCATTATCACTGAGCCTGTCAAGGTGTAAACCAGAATGTGCTGTTACGTTTGTATGTGGCAGCGCTTTCTGTAAATGCGTCCCCCTCCACGGCTCCAAAGCAGTCATGCATACGTATTCCCATTGACGACGTGCATATACAGTCCCATTGACGGCATGATGTGCGTAAATAAATGTAGAATCACCACTTACATTAGTTATAACCAATATAAATTAGCTTCTCAGAACTGAAAGTTAGAATCTGTAGTTGCAAACTGCTATAAATGGAAAAGAATGGCCAGGAATAAATAGATAATGACAAAGTCTTGTCTTTCAGTTTGAATAATATTTTCAGTAGCTCTGTGCTAATATACTTGCGTGTAAGAGCATTAAACTGCTAAATAAACTTAAATTGTTAAGCTGTAAGAAGTAAATTTGTTTGTATATTTTTATAAAGAACAACAATGCCAACTTCATTTATTTAATTTGCCTTTTTTAATAACTGTGTAACAGGCAACGTTTATCCCGAAAAGACTTGCGCATGCACTGTAAGCAGCCGTGTGGGTATGTCTTCTAAGCGTGCAGGAAGCATGGTGGATGGTTCTTTGAGATACGGGCTTAAACGTACCTCTGAGAATGCTCATGTTTGTAGAATTTCAAAAACCTTTCTTTTGTTTCTTTGGTAGCATTTTGAGGAATCCTGTAACAAATAAGAAGCATTACAGATTGTATATCATCCACAAGGTCCCACAGATTAGAGTGCTGGATTTCCAGAAAGTGAAATTAAAAGTAAGTCTTTGGGCATTTTCTCTGGGCTTTGTGTCACTAGGGTCTGTGGTGTTAACCTGTTCTTGTCTTATTTGATTGCAAGCTCACCTGTCTTCCTTGCATGTAAATTACAGTTAGTAGTGAAAAACAGATTCTGGAGTAGATTTTTCCTTCAATGACTTATGGCTTCAAGGATATGCCTGGCTTAGTTCTGTCTTCCTTTCCACTAATGTTTCTGTATAGTTTAGCTCCTTCGGGGGCTAGACAGAGGCTGTTTTTTAAATAGATACGCCTGGGGGGCAGGTCCGTGTGCGCTGTATTGGGACAGCTGCAGACTTCCCATGCATGTCGAGTGAGTGGGGAGGGGTTCAAACAGGTGGTTCCATGGGTGGGTACCTCAGCAGCCTCCACGTGCTCCCCCTGCCACAGACAATGGCGGGATGGGGAAGCGTGCCGGGCTGGCCTCGCACATCGACATGTCCCAGCTGAGCACTGGGGTACCCAGCGCTTCCGGACGGTTCTGTGCAAAGGCTATTTCCCCGCCCACAGTGCCTCTGAATGGCAGACCGCTCAGACTACCGCCATTCATACGGGCTGGGGATGCGTGGGCGCCTATCCCCATGTGCCATTCTGCCTGCCCCCGCATGGAACATCTCGGCTTTTTCTTGAATGCTCTGAGAGTGGGTGGTGCGTGGGTCACAGGAGCGTGCAGACACCCCCAACGCCACCTTCAGACAGGCACGTGGGGGGGGGGGGGCGACCTCCGTGTTTGCGTCTCATCTAAAAATGGCCACAGATGCAGCAGGTCTCTGGAGACTAAAAGGCGGTAGGATTGACATATAGCTATGCACTAGAAGATCGAATGGCTGGAAAAATTCCAATGTAATCCCACATTCCATCTGAAACGATACAGAAACTTTCAGGAAGAGCATTAGATTAAGCTTGGGTCATGTTAAATATGTTAAAACTTGCTGTCCAAAAGCTTTGTTGATTTTTGGTGTCCAAATGTCAGTCGTCACTGCTACAGGGGCATCTTGGCCTACTTGGTTTAGAGGAAAGACACTTGCACAATGCACATGTTCTGTTTACATTAACTCTGTGTGTGTGTGTGTGTGGTATCACTGTAGGAGCGTCAGGAGGCAGAGAAAATGTTCAAGGGCAAGCGGGGTGCCCAGCTTGCAAAGGATATTGCCAGGAGAACCAAAACGTAAGATACAGAAAACCAACTTAAACTGGCGTTCACCTTCAGAAACACCTGCCTTTGTTGCTTTGGACGGTACTGGAAAGTAAACTTCAATGCCAATTATCGGTGCAGTATCTAATAATCTTCATCTTTATTTTTATATCGCGCCCTCCCTGCCATGGCACTTGAAGCATTTTACGTATAACTAATAAACACAACGTTTAATCCTCACGATAACCCTGTGAGGTAGGTTAGGCTGAGGGAATATTGTGACTGTCCCAAGGTCACCCAGTGAGTTTCTGGCTAAGGCAGGAAATGATAGTGCCCTAGCCTTGGGTGATGGTAAATATTGCGCAGAGACATATTGAAAGTGATTTCTTATTAATCAGTGTGTCCAAAGTCTTAACTCTTCATCAACATCCAAGTTAATGGCTTAAATCAGATAAATCCTATTTTATGTGCAATGCCTGCTTCTTTTCAGGAGCAAATAAAGGAGGGAAGATGGGGAGGGAGATCAGGTGTTTCTGAAGGTGTCTCTTCTTCATTGTATCAGTTTATTAACAAAGATAAGATACTACACTTGATTGACTACTTCTAAAGTATTGTCTTTGGAAATGAGAGAAGCAGGTAATGTCCACTTCGATGCTCATCATGGCTCTTTCTTTTAAAGTTTCAATCCAGGTGCCAGTTTGCCAACTGACAAAAAGAAAGCCGGTCCCTCCCCTGGGGATGTGGAAGCAATTAAGGTAATGCTTTCAGATTCTAGGTGGTTGTAGACAAGCGCCTTCCCATGCATCCCACATGTTGCAGGGCTGCATAGGGCGCCAATACGTCCTTGCAACATGCATGATGGGTGCGGAGGTGCTTCTCTAAAAACATCCTCTGTAATGAAAAGACTGTGCTAGAGAATCGGCCCTTAGCCAAAAATGTCCTCTGATCCCTAAAGTTGTGTGTGTATTGCTGAATCCTAAAATTGAATTTGGCTTTCTTCCTTCCTTGAGTCTTCAATGACCTTTCCCCCCCTGCTGTTTAGATTTACCACGGAATTAGGCCAATACATTTCCCATCGCATAAAATGCCTTCCAATTAGCCATTTACATAAGAACATAGTTGGTGCCATATTGGGTCGGACCAATGGTTCATTGAGCCCAGCATCCTTTCTCCGACTGGCCAATCTCGGCTGCTTCAGAGAAGTCAACCGGTCATAATGGGACAGTCCGTTCCCTGTTGCTCACTCCCAGCTCCTGACAGTCCGGTTACATCTCCTAATAGCCATTAATGGACCTATCTTCCAAGGACTTTTCCAATCCTTTTTTTAAAGAAAAACAACCCAACTATACTACTGGCCTTGATCACATCCTCTGGCAACAAATTCCACAAGTTAATTCTGTGTTGAATAAACTGCCTAATACATTTTGATTTTGTATAGATTTTCTTTGTATGTTGTTTCACAGGAGTTTGTTTAAATGTTGAATGAATCCTGACCATCTCTGTTCTTCCCCCTTTTAGAATGCCATAGCTAATGCTACAACACTGGCGGAAATAGAGAGACTCAAGGGTTTGTTGCAGTCTGGTCAAATACCTGGCAGAGACCGAAAAACAGGTTATTGCATACCTTCCGTTACTTTTCTGATTTTAAAGTGTGACCTCGGTGGTTGAGGGGGTGACTATTAATGTGGAGGTAGTGAAGAGGAGGATTTGGTGTCAGAAATATATTTCCAAACTTGAGCTTAAGTATCATTGTTCTCTTATTTTGTGCATTTAATGTTGCATAAATTCGTAAGATGTGGCTTTTAGATGCAGTGGAAGTATGCAGGAATCGTAGTGTCAACAATACTTATTCAAGACAAAAAAAAAAATAAGATCGTTGAGGTAAAACTTGCTATAGAATAACTTTCATCAAGATACTAGACCATCTTGGGTTGGGGAGGACAGAGATTGGGGAGGGCTGTAGCTTCCTTGGTAAGAAAACTACCTGCATGTTTTAGAGGTCTTTGACCAATTCGATACGGTGATAGGTGTGAATGAATTGAACCTTGGGAAATTCAAGAACAAAATTTAGTTAACAAATTTGGTTGATGCAGTCTAGATGTTCAACGCTTCTCTGAACAACTGCGGTGAACGTTGCGCACAGGAGTTCATCAGTCAGAAGCAAGGCCTGTGCCACAGCAAACCTACAAGTTTGAAGGGAATATGAGATACCTCCAACTTGTAACAATCAAGTTGACTTACAATGATGAAAAACAAATGTCTTCAAATCGGTTGTCCCTTCTATGAAATAGGGATGATGATTCCCTTTATTTCAGACTAGTTCTTGAAGCACTCTGCTGGGACAAACCCTAGAGTGAATGGGGCCTGCACAAGTGGAACGTTTTTGAGAATTGGATAGCTGGGTGGTAGAAGACAGGATGAGGGAGACCGGGTCTGTGGCACATTTCCAGTTCCTGCATTAGCTGGCAGATGTAGTGCCTGTCTTGAAGCACTGAAAGGCTGAGCTCAGGGGAGGAGAGGAGAGATGAGGGCATGCATTCAAGGCCTATCCTGAATGCATGGGATCCAGATCCATGATCTGAACATGCCTCTTATGCACTCCCGCCCCAAGTCCTGTTGGCCCTCAGCTTGTGCTAACATTCAAAGGTTCCCCACCCGCAGTATAAGCACTAGTAACCAAGCACTAGTACTAAACAGTTCTGCATTTGTGCCTTAGGTCCTGCAGATGACGTTGAAGAGGAAATGGAAGAAGAAACAGTAGTCAATGGATCTTAAAATGTCTCTTGTGGTTGCAGGATAGTATTCGATCACTGTCCAAACATTTCCATTAGTTAGTAATGCTGCTCTTCTTGGCATGGATTTGTTGAGTTTTTGGTTTTGTGGTTTTGAGGCTCTCGTGGTGATTGAAACTGCCATTGTATATTTTGTACTGTACATTTTAAAGCTCAATAAAACACCATTTCTTTTTTCTGCAAGTGTGTTGTTGTAACTAAGTGCTGGCTATGGAGTGAGAGTACCATAAATAGTCCTCTTCCTTAAGTTTCGACACCCCTGGAAGCAAATTACCTGGGAGGTAAAAAACTGCCATTAACTTAACAATTGGGTTAACGTGCAAATAAAACCTACAAGTCTTGTATTTAGTAGATTAAAATGCAATGGCCTGTGTCTTTCTAACAAAAAATGTGGTGTCCGAGCCTACTTTATTTGAAAAATACAGCTGTCAAGATGTCTGACAACTGATAATTTATTTATTTATTTTAACAATTTTATACCCCGCCTCTCCTGCCACAGGCAGCTCGGAGCGGCTAACAATATCAACGAGCTATAAAATACTATAAAACATTAAAACAACATCCCTCAATGACCGTAACAGTAATAATAAAAAGAAAAACCCACATCCATCCTCAATCTTACCCCTTTCCCTCGCCAAACGCCTGACGGAACAGCCAGGTCTTACAGTTCCTACGAAAGGCTGGGAGGTCCGGGGACAGACGGAGGGAAGACTGAATTTGCACCCTTTCCACAGGTGCAAAATAGCTTTAGAAATGATCCAGCTGAACTTACTAGCACATAACTATCCTCTGTGTCAATTCCTTGCTGCCGACTCGGCTGTGTGGGAGCTTCTCCCCTTCCATGCATTAACACTAACTCTGTGCATAAAGCATGCCCTTTTAAAGTGCATTACCCCCGGGGTGGGGAACTTCTTGCCCAGGGGTCAAATACGACCCATGGCTAGTTCTTATGAGGCCCCTTTCCAATTCCTGGATCTGGCCCTTGGGTCCAGTTCCTACTTCCAAGCACTGAAAAACTGAGTGTAGCATGTAGGAGCAAAGATGAGGACATGCACACAAGGCCAGGGCAGAGATCCATTACCTGGGCCCTTCTTGAGTGTGCCCCTTAAGCACCTCCGCCACCAACTATGTGACCTTCAGAGCTCTGACTCACAGGAGGGAAAAGGTTCCAGTCCCATGCATTAGCCTGTTTTCTAAAATATGGGGTGCTGCCTCAAGCTTTTCCAGTCAACAACCTAGAGTCATGAAAGCACAGACTGGCGGTGGTGACGGCTTGTGCTCAAAATTAGTCAATGAGATCAGGATTGTGCTGTCTGTGGACACGTTCTGACAAACATTAACTACTTAAGTTTAAATGGATGTTTAAATGGACTGAGGAAGGGATAAAAATTAAGGAACTTCAGGTGGAATTCACTGGAGAACAGATAAATAACAATTCCAGGGTGCCTGATACAGTCCCCTATAATGTGCACAGTAAGAAGAATAAAAAGAATACACACAAATGTCCTTATGCAAATGCTAGAAGCCTAAAAAGTAAGATGGGAGAATTCGAGTGTATGGCACTAAATGAAGATCTAGACATTATAGGCATCCCAGAGACATGGCGGAACGAGGATAACCAATGGGACACAGTAATACTCAGGTACAATATATATCAGAATGACAGAGTAGATAGAGTTGGTGGTGGGGTGACTATATGTAAAAGACAACATTGAGTCAAGTACAATTAAAATTTTAAAGGATGCAAACTGTTCCCTAAAATATCTATGGATAGAAATTCCAGGTATAAAGGGGAAGAGTATCGCAGTAGGGCTCTACTATCATCCCCCTGACCAGGATGGAGAGACTGATAAAGCAATGCTAAAAGAGATTAGACAGGCTACTAAAGTCAGCAACATCATAATAATGGGTGACTTCAATTACCCTAATATTGATTGGGCGAATGTTTCCTTGGGGTAGGACGTGGAGGTCAAATTTCTGGATGCCCTAAATGACTGCTTCCTAGAACGGTGTTGGAATTCTTTGAGGGTGTAAATAAGCATGTGGACAAGGGAGACCCAGTAAGAACATAAGTGCCATACTGGGTCAGACCAACGGTCCATCTAGCCCAGCATCCTGTCTCCGACAGTGGCCAATCATGGTGGCTTGGGAGAAGCACCCAACAGGTCACAATGAGGGATCTATTCCCTGTTTTTCCCCCAGCTCCCGTCATGTTCCCTGATCCTGTCCGATTAATAGCTTCTAATGGATCTATCTTCCAGAAACTTGTCCAAACCTCTTTTAAACTCAGCTATAGTACTGGCCCCTACCACAGCCTCTGGCAGTAGATTCCACAACCCAATTATACGCTGAGTGAAAAAATATGAATACATTAAACAGCACTGGTCCCAATACAGATCCCTGTGGCACACCACTTTTTACATCGCTCTATTGTGAAAACTGACCATTTAGTCCTACCCTTTGCTTTCTATCTTTTAACCAATTTCTGATCCATAGTAAGACACTACCTCTTATCCCATGACTTTTTAATTGGGCCTCCCTTGATATAGTAGATATATAGTGTACCTGGATTTCCAGAAAGCATTTGATAAGATCCCTCATGAGAGACTCTTGAGAAAAGGGATCTGTATTGGGACTAGTGCTGTTTAATGTATTCATTAATTATTTAGAAATGGGTGTTAAGAGTGAGGTGATCAAATTTGCAGACAACACCAAGTTATTCAAGGTAGTTAAAACACAAACAAACTGTGAGGAACTGCAACGCGATCGTACGACACTAGGTGCCTGGGCATCTAAATGGCATATGAGATTTAATGTGGACAGGTGCAAAGTGATGCACGTAGGGAAAAATAATCCAAACTCTGTGTACACAATGCTGGGTACTAAGCTAGGAGTTACCGCTCAGGAAAAGGATCTGGGGGTGGTTGTGGACAATACAATGAAATCCACAGCGTAGTGCGCAGCAGCAGTCAAGAAAGCAAACAGAATATTAGGAATTATTCGGAAGGGGATAGAGAATAAAACTGAGAAGGTCATAATGCCTCTATACAAATCAATGGTGTGACCGCACCTCAAATACTGTGTGTAGTTCTGGTTGCCCCATCTCAAAAAAGACATAGCTGAAATAGAAAAGGTAGAGAGAAGGGCAACAAAAATGATCCAGGCCATGGAAGGGCTCCTGTATGAGGAGAGGCTTGGTAGGTTGGGGCTGTTCAGTTTGGAGAAGAGACAACAGGATACGATACGAGGTCTATAAAATTATGAGTGGGGTGGAACTAATAAACAAGGAGCAGTTATTTACCCTCTCAGCTAGTACTAGAACTAGGGGACACTCCATGAAACTCATGGGTGACAAGTCTAAAACAAATGAAAGAAAATATTTTTTCACTCAGTGTATAATTGGGTTGTGGAATCTACTGCCAGAGGCTGTGGTAAGGGCCAGTGCTATAGCTGAGTTTAAAAGAGGTTTGGACAAGTTTCTGGAAGATAGGTCCATTAGCAGCTATTAGCCAGACAGGATCAGGGAACGTGACGGGAGCTGGGGGAAA
The DNA here is from genome assembly GCA_003113815.1 of Sphenodon punctatus. Taxonomy (NCBI): domain Eukaryota; kingdom Metazoa; phylum Chordata; class Lepidosauria; order Sphenodontia; family Sphenodontidae; genus Sphenodon; species Sphenodon punctatus. The sequence continues at coordinate 1,833,273 of QEPC01012846.1, forward strand.
ACAACAGGGAATGGATCCCCCATTGTGACCTGTCGGGTGCTTCTCCCAAGCCACCGTGATTGGCCACTGTCGGAGACAGGATGCTGGGCTCGATGGATCATTGGTCTGACCCAGTCTGGCACTGACTATGTTCTTATGATGGGCTACTCCAGTTCCACTTCCATACCATTCTCACTGCAGCTGCAAACAGATGTAATTATTTTGCAGTGTCACCTAGTAGTCATGGCAAACTGTCGCCGAAATGCAATTGTTTTAAAATTTTATTATTGTTTTAAATGAAATGTTGTTCGCTGCCCTGTGGGCAGGAGGGGCGGGATATAAATTTAAAAATAAATAAATAAATGATGTATTCCTTTTCCAGGCGTGCATACTCGTCCTACTCCTGAATCACAAGTTTAGGGCTCTTGGCGTGTGAATGATTCAGAAGCAAAATTGATTTAAGGCTTAATTTTACATGGGAACAGCTATTTATCAGAACATGCCTTGGTTGGGAATGGGGGGGAAAGCCTGTCCCGCTTTCAGGGATAATGGGGGGGGGGAGAGGCCTTCTCTCGGGGCAGAAAACATCCGGGAAAAAAGCCTCCAATTTCTCCTGTTTAGGGGGGGGGGGGGTTGTGGATTTTGTGTTGCAGCCACCCAGCCTGAGCCCTTGGGATAATACACTGAGATAAATCAACACGAGTCTGTGCCTAGAGCCAATGGGGCAACAGGAAGAGGGTAAGAAAGAGCCAGCAGGCAAGTAGGGTTTTGCAAGATCCTGTTGCACGTCATGTGCGTCCTGTCCAGCTGCCCCCCCAGGCGGGTGCAGCGTCTCACCCCATTGGCCCAGCTCGTGTTCCGCTTTGCCTCCATGGGCGCGTGCATGTACGCCAACCCTGACTCCTGATTGGCTGCGGGTTGGACGTTTCTGATTGGACCGGTTTCTCCATTGGGTGAGGCTCTGCCTCTCGACTGGCTGAAATGGAGGCGACGTCATGGCTTTTGATTGGGCGGTGTTTCTCCACCCCGCCTCCTTTTGGCCACGTCGCCCCGACAACGAAAAGCTGTGATTGGGTAGCGGGAGAGGACGTGGTGATACCCGGATGTAGGCCGGGGGTGGGGGGAAGCAGTAGGGTCCGTCTCCGGGAGACTGCCCGCTGACTGGAAGGGATGGCGCTGGGGATGGCTACGGGGCCCGGCGGCAAACCCGAGCTGGAGCAGGACCTGTTACACACCGGTGAGGGGCGGGCCCAGCGGCGCCTTTCCTGGCTTGCGAGAGATCGAATGGGCTCCCTGTCTAGAACCCCCCCGGCCCTGACTCCTCCCCTCGGCCCTGACTCCTCCCCTCTGCTCCCCCTCCTCCGGCCCTGACTCCTCCCCTCTGCTCCCCCTCCTCCGGCCCTGACTCCTCCCCTCTGCTCCGCCCCCTAATCCTGCCCACTGCCCCTTTCAGCCCTGGCATGGAAATCTTCCTAGCTCCCCCCCATTCTGAGTGCGTCCGACACCACCCTACCCCTGTGCACACAATTCTTCCTAGCTTCTCCCCGCCGATACTCTGCACTCCTCCCATCCCATCACCCATTCTCAGCCCCCCCCCCCC
>QEPC01012846.1:1835248-1851071 GCA_003113815.1 Sphenodon punctatus
CCCCCCCCCCAGCTTTCACACTGAGCCCTAAAACCCCCTCCTCCTAGCGCTCACTCTGAGCCATGCCAAGCCCGTCCCCTCAGACACAGACTCCTTGCTCTTCCTCCAGTCCCCAGCACCCGCTCACCTACTGAGCCCTGGCACCTTCCTTCCTCCCTGCCCAATTTCTGTTCTGAGTCCTAGCCTGCCCACCCCATCCCTGGTTGCACAATCAGCCCCCCCACCCCCAGGTATCTACTCAATATGGTCCTGGCTCCTCTGAGCCCCAGAATGCGTGCCCTCCCATTTCCCCAGCGGACCCACTTCTGTCTTCCCTCCCTCCTGAGAGTTTTTTGGCTGTAGACGGCAGAGGTATCCTACCATCAATCCGGTCGGCCCTGTCTTGCCCCTCTGCTCTAACCAGTGTGTCTGTCTCCACCTTCTTCCTCAGTGTGTGCGTTGCTTTCGGACTACGGCTGGTACCTCCTCTTTGGCGGCATTGCTGTCTACCTGGCTGTGCAGAAGGTCACGGAAAACATGAGGGCGCTCAGGCGGAACCGGCCGGAAGCTGCTGTCGGTTTGTATCAATCTGTGTGGATACTCGCTGGTTATTCGGGTTCCTTATCATGCTCGTGCGATGTCGGAAGAATTGCCGGTGTCTGAGTGAGAGATCGTACTGACCCATTTGGGACTAATGTCTGGTACTGGGTCTAGGCTTCTGATGGAAGCAAGGGCAGGTTTTAGCCGTGAGCAAATCGGTTTAGGAAAGCTTAGTGAAAGATCTAGGCTTAAAAGAGCAGTGTGGCTTTGCTGGAGATTACAGATGGTCCCCGGAGAAGGTACATAAAAGCATTGAGCATTTTCCAGAGGCAGTGCAAGACCTCTTTGCTTAGCCAGGCCTGTAGCAGATGGAGATAGGGTCCAGGGAACGACTTTCATGGGAAATTTATAGAGTTTATATTTTTTTTTAAGGTTTTTTTGACATGCCCATTTGTATGTATATTTTGTGTTCGCTGCCTTGAGCCTTTGAGGAAGGGTGGGTTAAAAAGTCCAAATTTTAAGAGGAGGGGAAAAGAGCTAGTTAGCAGAGGGAAGGCTGGAGACCCCAGGTTCTGGAAGCAGTTGTTCTTGCATAGAATATTAAAGGCTGATGTGTAGATTCTTATCTCGGTGGTAACTACCGGTGTGGGTCTTCTGAACACCTCAAAGCAGGGGGAGGGGAGCAGACGTACGGTGCACATGGCCCCCTTGATCCAGTCATCCATTTCAGCTGATCTACCAGGATCTCTCCTGCTGATCCCCAGCTCTAGGGCAGCTCAATAACTGGTCTTGGGAGTGGAGAGAAGCCTTCCGCTTGAGAGAGAACCTTCTCTGCCGTGCTGGAGGAGCTCTCCTGGCCCATCTCCTGTTCAGACACATTCCCTGGGGCACCGGTCCTGTGCTCCTCCCTAGAGGTGATTTCTGAGAGGCTGATCCCCCTGGGCACGCCACAGTCTACTGGAGACTAGCTTGTGATCTACGATTCGCTCAGTCTGCCCCCCCACCCCTTGGCTGCCCCTGTCTTACAGAATTGCCAAGTAACTGGCAGACCTTTGATAGGCTTAGCGTAGCCTCCTGACAAGCACCTGCTGGCCACCTCCGAAACGCCCCCCACGGCAGGAGACTTGTGCACAGCGACATCTGGGCCTACCCTTTCAGCTGCTAGGCTTTTCTATCTTCTCTCTGATCCTGTGGCATTAGGCTGTTAGCCCAAGGTGTTAGATTGCGGGTGCTGCAACGTATGGGAAAAGCTTGATGGGACAGTGTAAAGCCCAATTGTCTGGCCCTGACTCGCCTAGAAGACTCTTGCCTGGCTCTGTAATGCTGCTTTTCTTGACATCCAAGGCTCCCAGTGTTCAGTGAAATTGTTCCTAGAATCTGTTGGAACTTTTTCTTCTCCTATTGGAGTCGATGATAATAATGGAGCAGGTGATTGGAATCTTTGGTTTTTACTAAACTTATTAATCTTCTCTGGACAAATCTATAGATGTACGTGCTTGTTTGCTTTTTTTTTTTTTTTTTTTTTTTTTTAACACTTCTGTCCTGTCCACCCTCCATCATCTAAGCTGGAGAATATCTCATCTTTCAGACCGGGAATGCTATTCAACAGTGTGGGTGCATCGTGGATTTATATAGCAGCATTACGATATTTTCCATTTTATAGTCAATCCATTTCTTGATCATTCTTAACATTGTTTGTCTTTTTGATCCTCTGCTGCTTATTGTGGTTAATCCCAAAGTTGTCAGTATTATCAGAATTTGCAATTAAACATAGCCTGTCGTTTCCTATAGTAGAATGAGCCTCCCCCCCCCCCCCCGGGGGGGCCATTTTGAAAATTAGTTAGAAGTTCGGAGGGCTGCATAGATGTTGGGGATGGGGTGCCTGAGGGGTGCACTCAGGAAGAAAAGAGTGCAGTTGGTTGATCTGCCCCCCACCCCCTAAATTCTTATGGGCATGCCTTCATCTCTGTTCCCTTATTCTCGGGTCACTCCTTTCCAGTGCTTGCGGGGAGTAGGAACTGGATCTGGGGGCTAGATCCAGGAACATGAGAGGGATCAGGCTTCAGTTGGCCCCTGGGCCCAAGGTTCTGTGCCCCCCCCCCACACACACACACACAGAGTCTAGTGTCTATGGAGATGATGATGATGATGATAAGCCTCTCTCTCTCTTTTTTTTTTTTTGGTTGATTTGCTTAGAACCGGATGTGGTTGCTAGGCAACAGGAAGCTCTGATGGCCGCTCGCCTGAAGATGCAAGAAGCGTTGAACGCTCAAGCTGAGAAATACAAAGAAAAGCAGAAACAGGTAACGTGCTGGCCAGAGAGCCTCTTACTTGAGTTTTGAGCTGGTGGCCGAGGGTGCTTTTGGTACAACCAGACTAATGCATTTCGTAATGCGGATGTCTTGTGGCTTTCCTTCGTGTTGTATGGGAAGCAAAATGCTGGGAAGTCTTCCACGCACCCAACCCGTGGCCATCTGTTGTCTCTGAACTGTTTTGTAGGGTGCTGAGGGCTTCCCTGTCGAGGTTGCGGTGACTTCTTGGGAAAAGCAGTTGCCCTCGTGCTGTTATCATCCCTCGAGTCAGAAGAATCTATTATCGCACTGTCAATCTTGCCCCCTCAAATGAGCCTGGGTATCTTCAACTTGCCTTTCTTCTTCACTACTGTAATTTCTCTAGACACTAAGGGCTCCATCCAGCGTCCATAAAAATCTGGAAATTTAGCTCTTGCCTTCAGCCGTGCTGGATTGTGCCCTAAAATCTGCAGGAAGGAGTTCATGCAGTTTCAAGAAGGTAGATCTTCATTCTCTCCTAGCTCTCCTGCGGAACCTGACATTTTATCCCCAAATACCCAGTGGTGTGATTCCAAAACTGCCTTGGGCGTTAGTTCTTGGATGACCCCGCATCAGTGTTGGATCCCTGGGCCAAGCCGATAACTTTGTCCCCTTGGGAAAGACAACAGTATCCAGACACGAGGGTGAATGCCAAACCAATATTTCCTGCGACATGGCATCAGCAGTAGGGGATTCTGGACCGCTTACAAAGAGAGAGTCTGAGGGGTCCAACCTTTAGAACAAGATCACAGATGACTGGTCAGACAAATGGCTACATCATACATAAATTTCATTAGGACGCCTCCTCTTTTAAGATATCCAGTTCTTACATAGTTACCCAATGTACCCCATGCTTGCTTCTGACGTTATCAGCGAGGGCCACCTTTTTTTAAAACAGCTTGCCGCATTTTTGCTCTTAGGTTTTGATTCTGAGCAGGGCAGCTGGGCCCTGGCAGGGAGAGAGAGAGAGCCATAGTTTTCCTCTCAAGATGGAAGCTAGTCTCGTTCAGTGGCCAGACCTAAGATAGAAAATGGAGGCCTCATACCTACAGTCGAGATCAGCAGCAAAGCAAGGGTTGGCTTTAGCCAGCTGACTCAGTGTCATGAACCTGAAAGAGTTGCCCAGTACGGTCACGCTGACTGAGCCAGAACTCCTTTGGATGGTGGCCGGCACTTGAGGCAATCCTGGTAGCTAATGGCAGTTGGAGAGCTGGGCGGGAGAAGAGAGTCGCCATCTTGGTGGCAGTCTCTTCCGGTACCTTTCAGACCAAGAACTTGAGTTGCTTTGATTTAGGAAAGCGAGTAACGTTTCCATAGCAGGGGCGCTGCTGGGATGCATAAAACTGTAGGAATAGAAAAGACCTCAAGGGGCCTCTAGTCCAACCCCCAGCTCCATGGCAGGCTATCTTCTACCGTCCGTTTCACAGACAAAAGCGTGTCCAGATGGTTTCGTGAACCTTCAAGGAAGTCGATTCCACAATGGCAATCGATTCCATTGCTTAATGGGTCTTGTTGCAAGGTACATCTTGGCTAATGGCTTAAGCCTCTTTCCTCTTGTTCCCACCGCATGTTTCCCATCTCTTTTGTGGCATCCTTTCAGATATTTAAGAACCGCCATCGTAGCACCCCCGCTAGTCATCTTTTCTCAAAGATAAATGTACCCAATTCTTTCCGGGTTTTTTTCTTGTATGACTTGCGTTCCAGCCCTTTTGTCATGTTGGTTGCTCTCCTGCATTCCCTCCAATTTGTAAACCTTTCTCTCAAAGCGCAGTGCCCAAAACTTGAGCATGTTATTCCAAGGAGGTTTCATCGGTGCTGAGTAGAGTCCCAGCGTTGCCTCCTGCGTATTGGCTGTGGTGCGTCCCAGCGTTGCCTCCCGCGTATTGGCTGTGGTGCGTCCCAGCGTTGCCTCCCGCGTATTGGCTGTGGTGCGTCCCAGCGTTGCCTCCCGCGTATTGGCTGTGGTGCGTCCCAGCGTTGCCTCCCGCGTATTGGCTGTGGTGCGTCCCAACCCAAAAATATTTGCTGAAAATATCCCAGGTGAAAACACAAGTCCCCCTAGAGTCTTGAAATGTGGTGTTTTCCAAAGGTTCTGTTCTATCACCCATGTTCAATGTATTACATGCTGCCCTCTGGGAAACTTATGACTAAGTATAAGGTTGAGTATCAACCTCTGCTACAGATCTCTTGTCTTGTCACCTCAGCCTCTGCCCCAGAGAAATGCCCTGAGCCTCTAGGAAGGGCGGCATATAAATTTAAATAAATAAATTACAACTCGGGTATCGAATGTAGTATTTTTCATCTACGCGGTTTGCATAACCTACATACACACTTTAAAAAAAATAAAATAAAAATCGAAGGCTAACCTTGTTGCAGCAATCCATGCCCTGATTTTGGGTTTTGTTTTATTATCCTTTTATTTATTTATTTGTAATACCCTCTTCTCCGGGCTTCTCGGACACTTGCAGCGTGTTCAAAGCGCGATTGCTGACCGGTTTGGGCAGCCAGGATGGTACAGCGCCTGCCCTGCGTTCTCTGCACTGGCTGCCTGTCCAGCGATGTATTGATTTTTTTAAGGTTGGGCTGTTGGCTTTCAGGGCCCTGAAGAGTCCGGGCCTTGGCTGTATTTGAGACCTGCCCCTGGAGCCTCGCCCTGATGTCTCTCTGTCTCTGCTCAGTAACCACCCACTCTTTGGGAATTCCACCTTAAGTGGGCCGGCAGTCGGGCCTTTGCTGCAGTGGGCCCCCTCAGTGTGGAACTCGGTCCTTCCGGACGTCCGTCTCGGCGCCTCCCTCCACCCCTTCAAAGAGCACTTTTCTCCAGGTGCTTTTAGGATCTGCTTCTGGTTCCCCTTAACATATCCTGTCCTTCCTCTTTCCCTTTTTAAATGGGTTTTATATTCTATTGCATATTATGCTTGTGAAATGCTCTGAGCACCCTTTTGTGGGGAAGGGAGGGGTGCTGTAAAAGTGAAACATCATAACTTTTAATTTAAGGTTGCTTCTTAACACTTCATTTGAAAAAAATATTTCCTTCGGTCAAAAGCAGTTCTAATTTTTTTTTAGATGTCTTCATCTCTACTTCCTGAAGAATTTTGCTAGAGAAGGTATCCTTTTTAGTTACCAAAAAAAAATAATCTGGCTAGCCCTTAGCCTTTGAATAGCAGTCGCATGAGAGAGCAGGAAAAGGATACCTGGGATTGAATTTGTGCTTTTTAACGCAGGAAATGAAGAGCATTAAGGGGGGGGGGGGGGCTTAGGCTAGGAAAAATTGGTGTATTATTTCTTCTGCCTGGTTTTTTTTTCCCTCTGAATTAAATGGTTCCTTTTGGGCCCTTGGCTTTGGAGCTTATGCACACGGTATCTCATTAAACTTACCGTTGAGTTTTATCTGTACAAATTCTGCCCTTCTCTCTCAGCTTGAAGAAGAAAAGAGGCGTCAGAAAATTGCCATGTGGGAAACAATGCAAGAAGGGAAAAGCTACAAGAGGAATCTCAAACAGGAGCAGGTAATTTTACACTCTTAGCAAGCCTGGAGTATGCGGGCAGTCTTCACGGATACTTTATTTTCTTATAAAGTTAAGTTAGCATGAGGCTTTAGGCCTGGGGATGTGTGTGTGTCCGATCTGACTGGCTTGTTTGGCGTTGGCATTTACATCCTGGCTATTCATAGTTCTTCAAAGGGATATAGGCAAGAGGTTAGGAAGACACTTGCCAAGTTAGCCAGTAGGGTTTCTTGTCTGCATTTAATGCTGTATTTAGTGAGGATACTTAGATTATGAATAATTACAAATTAATTATAATATAGAGCCAAATCTGTTTCTGCACAGTTGGACCTCGTTATGAAAGTTAGGTCCAAATCATAAGCTTTTGCTTTGTGCAAAGCCACCAACACCCCAGATCCCGATTTCTGGAGGCGTCGGTGCGATTGGCACTTGGGGCCCAGAGATGGCATCTGCAAAGAGAAGAACCTCCACTGTATCTTAACTTAGGTGAGAGTTGCTGCCCCGGTGGGACTGGCAATCTCATCGGAGGCAGGTCTTTCTGTTTTCTTATTACATAGGACTTCCCTAGTTTAAGATTTTAGGGTTTTTCCTTTTCAGTAGTTTGTAACAGGCTTTATAGGTTTTTCTCTTTGCGAGTCATGTTATTTCTGAGTGTTTTTGTGATCTGTTCATTGTGACTGCTAACTGCAGCCTCCTGTTTTGTGTGTGAGAGCTAACTTTTTGATTTTTAAAATTGGCTTTGCTTGAACAATTTCTCTGCCTGGACTGAATTCCTGTGGGAAAGGGTATTATAAGTTGGAGAATTGGAGAACTCTAGAACTTTTGATTTTTCCATAGGGGGTAAATCCTATGTGCGTAACTAGCTGGAAATTAAGAACGGACAGATCCTGAACAATAATTTTCTTTTTGGAGCAGCAGGAATCGGAATCTGGAGCTTCCACCTCATCATCCGTCCCGAAGCCTAATCCCAGCAAAAAGCCTTTGCGAGAAGGTAATAAGTATATGGAGCATGGGTGTCTACCAAACATTTTACAGCAGGGGTGGGGAAACCTCAGGCCCCAAATGCGGCCTGCGTGGTGGTGGTTTGACCCTTTTCCTGGATCTACTCCCAAGCCCTGAAAGACTCCTCTTGGGGTAAGGGAGCAAAGAGGAGAGCGTGCATGCAAGGACGGGATGGATCCTTTTCACAAATCTATTATCTAGTCCTTCCTCCTGAGTTCACCCCTTAAAAACCCCTCCAACTTCTGCGTGGCCCTCGAAGGGTGTTCTCATTTTCAAAATGGCTCCTTGGGAGGAAAAGCTGCCCCAACCCTGCTTTACAGAATTGGAAGGGAATGGGAATAGTTCATCGTTCAGCTCTCCAGGGGGCCATTTTATTATGCATTTGACTCTCAACCTAAACAAGCTAGGCTTTGATCAGGGGCCATGTGTTCACTGTGTGTTTTCCCAATGGGTAGGGTGGCCAGATCTACCAGTTTTCCCAGACCGCTGCATTGGCGCCTTAGGCAACATGTACTTTTCATAAGTGGCCTGGGAAAACTGGCAGATCTGGCCACCCTACCCATTGGTGGCAACATGGAAACACAGAAAACACGGGTGCATCTCTGGCTTTGATCCTTTTGTCTAGAATCTGCCCTTCAGAAGCTTTCTCTCTCTCCCAAGTTCTATTCAGTCAGATGTGTTTTGGACTCCTTGAGTTTACTTCAGGGCCATTAGCTTCTGAGCTCTCTTGGTACTGCTAATAGACTAGGTTGCCAAGGGAGGCTGTGGAATGCATTTCATTGGATGTCTGCAAAAACCAGCTCGTCGAGCCTTTTCTGCAGCATTGTAGGTGCACAGCATCCTGTCTTGGAGTTAAACGTTCGACTAGGTGCCTTCCCGGAAGAGGCCCTGCCCGGGGCTCAGAATTCAGACACGGGACTAACCCGAGCCAACACAGCCTGGATCTTCTAGGGCCTGGGCTTGATATAATGGGCTGCCCCATGATGTCCTGGCATTCCATAAGGGCGGGGGCCACTTGAGTCTGCCTTTTCTGATGTTCCCGTGCCGTGCCATGATGTTACGGCGCTCCGTATGGGAGAGGGGGGTAAGGAAGGAGTCCAGGTCCCCATCCCTCTGTCTGATGTGGCCGCCTCGCCTCCCACCCCCACAGAACACTGCGACCTCCAAGGGATTCTGCGATTGGAAGTCGAGCCCTGGCTACTGTACTGAGTCCAACGGGATTTGAGGGTGTTGCGGGGATTGGGAGCCCTCCCAGGCCAAGCCCCTGACATTCTGCCCCCATGTGGGGACATGTTCGATAAGGGGTGGGGTTACATGATGTATCCCTGCCCTTGACATGACATCGCAGCACTCCACGTGTCCAGAATGTCCGGGGCTTGGCCTGGCAGGGCTCCCAAACCAAGGCCCGCAACACCCTCGAATCCCATTGGCTCGACTTCCAATTGCAGAATCCCTTTTGATGCTCTAGTCTATTCCCAGGAAACGTCCCACATTAATTCCAGTGTGAATAGAGGAAAAAAGGAGCCTCAATGGACAAAAGCCTTGCTAACGACTTCCACAGGGACCGTTTGCCCCAGTTTCACCCCAGTCAGTCTTGTCTTTAAAAAAATCAAAAACAACTAGATTCTGGAACTGGATGTCCGAATTCTTCTTTAAAAACAAACGAGGGTCACGTTTAGGAAAATCTAGCAGGCTTCTTAGTTGTTAATTCAACCTATTGGAAGACTGGGCTTGCGTGTCCTGCGGAGTCCCGTAGAAAGGTCAACCAGGACTGTTCCGTAATGCCAGAAAAGAGAGAGCATTTAGTGAGATGGGCTGACTTTGGAAACTTTCTTGGTCAGCAGGATGGCGTACATGAAGGTATTAGCCCGGAGAAATTTGCAGAGCTGTGGGTTTTTCCCCTCAAAGTGTAAGTTCACAAAACAAAGCCAAATCTGTTTTTTATTTCAGAGAAATACACCTGATATGTGCCTGGCTCACCTTGCAATGAAATTGCCTTGTGGCAAGAGGCGCACTGGGTACCAGTCTCTAAGCCAGAGCTTTAAACTAACACACAACTTACTTTAACCTCTCCAGATCTCGTAACTTACAATCAGGGACTCATGTTCACTGTGTTTTCCCCCAGTTTCACCAACGGGGGGGAAACAGATTGATCATGACTCCCTGCTTATAATATTTTGGAGCTGCGGCAAAGTATAGTAACGTTAACTTTCAATTACTCGCATCCCCCTTGCGTGTTCTGGAAATCCTGGTGGTTCTGTCGCTTGACTTCTTCTCCAGGTGCATCAGATTTGTCGAATCCCAGTGCTCTGCTGGGAAGCATAATCACTTAAAAATCTCCAATTCCTTGGTCTCTGATTTATTTTACAAGTCGATCTCACGAATAAATCCCACCCACCCACCCCTTCCTGCTATGCTGACTTCTAATTAACCCCATCATCTCTGGGGCACCATCCTCTCCCATTAAAGTCAGTGGCACCTGATCTGGAATCCAAAGGGAATACTTGCATTTTCGGATTCTGTTTTGGGTATTTGAATCGATATCCAAATACTATTCAAGTAGGTAAAATAATAATTTAACCCAGAAGCTAAAACAATACAAGAAAAATTTCCAAAATCCGTGACCAGAAGTTGGAAATCTGGGACAGGAAGTCAAAACAGGATGGAAAAAGGTATTTCGGGTACCTGTTCAGACACTGCTTCGGGTACTGAGAAAATATCCAGAATCTTTTAGTTGAATTGGGTTCTGCAAATGTGGGTAGACCCGTTATTGTGGGTACCTGTTTCAGCTCGAGCACCGAGTTGTTGACTTCAGTAGATGAGAGGAGATGCCTTGTGTAATTCACAAATCCTTTCTGTTGTGAAATGGTTCTTCAACAACGCCGTTTCCTCTGGCATTTTCTTACTTGAATGCTTCCTAGTGACTTTCCCATGTCCCTTATCTGATACATTTCTCCTCTCTCCTTCCAGGTTATAATCCTCTCTCCGGTGATGGCGGTGGAACCTGTGCTTGGAGACCAGGTCGCAAGGGCCCGTCCTCAGGTGGATGAGGCTAGTCCTGCTAGTGTCCAGTGACACTAGCAGACGAAAATCAACCCCACAGTTTGTCTGCTCGCAGCTTGCACGTCAGTGACTCTTGGGGGCTTAGTATCTAGCCGTTGTAGACTCGTTAATAAGTGACACTAGGAGGATCATGCAATGTCTGAATAGCACACGAAGGAAACGACAGATTATTTTGCTGGGATGGAGGCTATATGGAAATCAGAACATCTGTGCACAGAAGTCTCCATTTCCCTCTAGAGAGGGGGACATGGTTTTAACTTCTGAGGAAGCCCTTCTCTGCCTCAGTTTGCTCAGGTCTGATCTGTGAAATGGGGATATCTAGCCACTTTGATAGCTGCTACAAGACCCACTGATGCAACAGATAATTATTGCTGCTGCAAGTTTAAAACCTTGATTCTCTGCCAATTTTGGGTCATCTGTAAAAGGAGATCTGAGTTTTCCTAAAAACTTGGGTTAAGTGCAATAATTTTCAGACTGAAAAACACACAAGCATCAAGGTTGGGAGACTTGTCGAAACAGAACTCAGCTGGAATATAGTTCCAGTCTGTGCAACACTCTTCCCGGCCCCCCTGCCCCCCCAAAAAATCTCCTTTTCACGTTGTTTCCTTAGTGTTCCTGCTGGTTACTAACTGCTAAATCCTTCAGCCAGTGACGGGGAGCCAGGCTACCAGGGCTCTAATGTTACGGTCTTGAGGCCCGTCGCTGTGGTTGAGTCTCTGTGGCAAGCTGTATTGAATGATGTCATCCTTATAAATGGTAAGCTAACCAATGAGGATCACGGAAGCTAGACAATAGGTGGGGTGTCTTGCTGTTTTTTTTTTTAGTTTTTATTTCAACAGCTTTGTAAAATGAGTACTGTAAATAATAAATATTTGCAATATTGTGGTTTTTACAGCATCTTTTTATAAAGGAGGAATTCATTCCAACTGAATAAATGTTTGCGAGGCGAGCTCTATGCCATTAAGTGCCGTTGTGTATTTAATGAGTTCCAAGGGCAAAGTTTTTCCTTTACATTTTTTTTTCAAGAGACTGAAAATTGTCTGCCCTACAACTGGAGGGAATTCCACAGGGGAGGCATGTAGACGAGGCCGTGGAAGGAAGTCTTCAGCTGGTGGGATTCCCTGGACGCTTGGCTTCAATTCCGTCTCCTCCACAGACTTCCTGAGGATGATGAAGACCAAATAGTTCAGACATCTGTTGGTCCAACTGGTCAAGGCGATGGGCCAAGCTTTTAGACCATACAGAGCAGTTCCTCCAGGCATGAAACAAGTCAGATCTATATGGACTAAGATGGTGGGGGAAGCGCCCCCTTTTTTTTTTCTCCCGGGGGTATAGCCATGGGCTACATTTGCCCTCCCCCGGCCTGCGATTTGCTGCTCCCCCCTGGATTTAAGGGGTGGGAGTGTATCAAGAGTGATGCACGCACACGCTTATGAAAGCAATCACACGGGAGGGTGCTAAAGGAGAGTAAACATTGATGTTTCAAAAATTAAAACACAATGAGGTGGCTTGAAAGCCCTTGATAGCATTAACCAAACTCCGAGGATAAAATGTAAACCCCTTCCGTTAACAGAAGGTGACGTGGGAAACAAAATTCCAGGAAGGGAGGTGGTTCACGCATACCAAAGGGACAGAGCATGATGGCTGTAATCCACCCCGTGGAACTACTCTAGAGTAAGTGGTTGGTGGATCGTGTCCACTGCGGATGGCACAGCGGGCAAGCAGGCTTTCAACGACTCGCACCGTTTGGTAGTGGCTTAAAATGGCCAACTGGGCACATCACTTACTACCCTAATGACTTTTGCTTTTGAAAACCTACCCCTTTCTCACCCTTGGTGCAGTTCGTACCTGATTGGGTGGTGGGATGAGAAATACTGTAGCAATTAGCGGTTCTCAAACTCTGCTTGTGACCCTAAGTGAGCTCGCGCTGTCTGGAAAGGGGCCGGCAATTCCAATAACTCTCTGACCTGTTGTCCGTGATTGACTGTTCTTTGGGAGTAATGGAATGATATTCACGTTTCAGAATGGGGTGACCGGATTAAGAGATGCTCTGGCTTGCTGGGCCCTGCCTTGCTTTTCTCCGGCCCCTGCACCCAACCTTTCAGCGAGCAGGGCAAACCGGTATCTAAGACAGAAGAGAGAGGTCTGGTATCTTTCGCTGCCTAGGAAGCGGTTTTGTCGGGGGAGGACGCTTGCCTAGAGAGGTTATAGGCTCTCCCTTGCTGGAGGTTTTTCAGAAAGAGGTCTGGACAACCATCTATCGGGGATGTTGTAACTCTTGTTGTCCTGCATCCAGGCAGAGGGTTGGATTCTCTGACGTCCGGAGAGCCTCCCCTCCAACTTCATAATATAGGGCTCTTTAAACGGAAAGGTTTCTATGCAGAGGAAGTGTTTCTCGTGGCTTCCAGATCTGACCTTGCACTGGAGCCTGCTCACGGTGACGCCTCACCAGGCGTGGGGAACCTGGGGGCCAAAGGTGACCTTTTGGCAAGTTTTTAATGTGCATCCTTTCCTGTTTCTGTTTCTGTATCTGCATCCAGTCTTTACCCCCAAGTACTGAAAATTTGGCTTGGGGTAAGGGAGCAAAGATGAGAACAGATCCATGGTCTGGATCCTTCCTGAATGCACCTCCATCCCCAACCTCTATGTGCCCCAAGGAGCTTGTAGTAATTTTCAGAGTGGCTCCCAGGCCGGAAAAGGTTCCCCACTAAGTGACATCCATAGGTCACTATCTGGCCCTTGCATCTCCTTGTGCACTACTGGGGGAGCATTTCTAGCAAAGGTTGATATCCTCAAATTTCCTGGGTCATCTCCTGTTTCTCTCCAGGAAAACTCCTGCCCAAGCCTTCCAGCATGACTGAACAGCCTGGCAGTCTCTCCTGAATAGCTCAGCTGGATACAGAAGTCTGTTCTGTACCCGGTTGGCCTCTGCTGTAGCATGGTAGGTCATGGGATGTTTGTGCTGAAAGAGGCAAGTGCGTTTAGCTCATGCCTATGTCAATTCTGCCTGCATGAGATTTGGAACAGTTGACGGATAGCACGGAGGCGCCATATCCTTCCTCTTTTTGGGATCTCTCCAGCTGCACGGGTGGAAAATAAACGGCTTGTCTAAAGAAGAACACAGTTGGATTGTCGTACCCTCTTCAGTACTTGAAACCTGGGTGGCTCGAGCTAGTTCTTTCTTCACAGACTGTGCAAGGTAAAGCATCTAAAATTGTTCCTATCAAAGGAGTAGGGCTAATCGCAAGCACGAGCCCCTCTGATTGCTTTTCAGGTAGTATAGATCGCGCTTAATCAGGGATCTGGTTTTGGGACCCCGTGCTTAGTACGCTGGTGTGAGTACATTTTAAAAGGCCCCATGGAAAACTTGTGCTGCTTGAGAGAGAAACTTGGACAGTTTTTGCTGCTGCTGCTGCTGCTGCTGCTTTGATAAAGAGCTGAACTTGAACCTAGGAAATCCCATCCTCACTATGAACTCTCAAAGTAGCCTTCAGCAAGTCACTCAGCCTCAGTTTGCTATCTGTAAAATAGGAATGACCGTGCCCTACCTCAAAGGGTTGTTGTGAGGGTGAGCTAGATAAGAACTGGAAAGCACTTAGAGCACTGAAATCGCTATAGAAAGTGGGGATGTGCAGTTCCTTTTGGTTTTGGTTTTTTAATTACTAAACGTTCTGTTCGTTTTAGCAATTGTAACATGAAAACTATTGACAAGTTATAAAAATGGATGAAAATGAAGGGAAAAAAGTCTGTTTTAAAAATAAAAATTCTGTGCATGCACAAATGGTCATTGGGGCCGTTGTGCATGCGCACGTACCCTTTCCTAAGATGTCGCCCGTTTTGGGAAAGACCCGCACGTGCACAAAATGGTTCAGTGGCCAGTGTGTGTATGCACAGGGATTTGTTTAAAATGACAACGAATGGGGGTGGTAACAAAACCCCCTGAAAATGAAGGGATTTTTGGTTAATGAAAACAAATGAACAATGCCTCTTGCATACCCCTGATAGAAATGCTAAATAATAATACAGGATTTTTGATATAGCTGGACTGCTTGCTGCAACATGTTCCTTTTGGACCATCAACAGAAATACAAAAGTACAGACGTGGAGCTTGAGCTTGAGCTTGAAAGCACCGACGGCCGGCAATGGCAGGGGGAAGGATTTCAGCCGCGTGGTATATGTCCGTCCTATCTCCGCCTCTGCAGTGTACGTGCAGGGAGAAAGCGAGTCCGCTCGGAGAAGAGACAATTGTGGGGGCATTGGATTGAAGTTTATAAAATCATGAGTGGTGTGGAATGAGGGACGAGGGATATTTAGCGCTCTCCAATACTACTCGAGCACGGGGGACACGTCATGAAACTGTCAGCAGGTTTAAAACAAACAGGACGTACGATTTTACTCAACTCGTAAAATTAATTTGTGGCACTTCTTGCCAGAGAGTGGTGTTAAGAACCTAACTGGGTTTTGTTTTGTTTTTTAAAAGGATTGGACAAGTTCTTAGAAAATGGGTCCCTAAGTGGCTATTACTCAAGTAGGTTAGGGGGATGTAACCTCTCACTGTCCAGAACGGCAGGGCATGGATCCCTCCATTCTCACCTGTTGAGCACTTCCCCGAAGCAGCCAAGGGTGGCCGTGGTTGGAGACAGGATGCTGGGCTGGATGAACCATTGGTCTGACCTAGTAGGGCACTTCCTGTGTCTCTTAAGTTGATATTGTTACGAAAGTCTTAACACCTAAAGACCTACTATTACAGATGGTTTTAAATTTGATTTTTAGTGTGTTTAAAAAATGCCCAGCCCATCTTCACCTACAAAGCCCTTCACAACCTCGCTCCCCTCTACCTCTCTGCCCTGATCTCCCTCTGAGCCCCTGCTCGAGCACTCCGCTCCCCTTCCATCCCCTCCCTCCGAGCCCCTGCTCCCCCAACCGCCTTCGTCCCTTCTCCGTCGCTGCTCCGCACACCTGGAACTCCCTCCCTGCCCACGTCCACCTTGCCCCCACCCTCCACACCTTCAAGTCTCTCCTCAAAACCCACCTCTTCCGTTCTGCCCTTCCTAACTCCTGCTAAATATTCCCACCCAGGCTTTGTTATTTAATATTGTTTAAGTTATGTTACAGCTAAGGTCAATGATTCAAGGGATTTGAGAGGAAACGAGAAATAGGGACCTAAAGAGCCAGGGTGGAATAGTTTTGGTGTTTTGTGGTTCCCTTTTCTACGTTTGTGTTTGGTCATATGGGTGTGTACAAGGAGATGGTTTTAGAGGATTGTACCTAATTGGAAATTGTGAGTTGTTTTTCCTTGCTGTATTGTGATATTTGTTTATGTGTGTGTGTGTTTGGCCATGGCGAAAGCTAGAGCTTAATAAATTTGATTTGATCCCACCCAGGATAATCCCCCCCCCCCCC
>QEPC01012846.1:1855452-1866246 GCA_003113815.1 Sphenodon punctatus
GTCCAACCCCCAGTTTGAGAACCTAGGCCTTAGAGGGAAGGATGGAGTTAAGTCTGAATAAATAAATAGGGCCAGGTATTTGGGTTTTTTTAATTAAATCCATCAGTTTTTGTCAATCAAGGCCTAGAATATACCATGAAATCTTAGGCTGGGGATAACGGGGACAAGTGGATGCTGATGAAAGATTATCGAGTTAGGAAATGGACAGAGGAATGCCAGTGTCGACCTCAATTCAAATAAAGTCTGGCTTGAGCAGAGTGCTCCATCCCGAGAGGTTTGAGAAATCTGCCAACTTGGAAGCTTCTTGATCAGTCTCTCTGAGTTACTGACTCGCAAAAACAAATCCCGTACTTCTAAGGGGGGCGGGGTGGGTGGGTATATTTTTGCTGCTTTGTTTTTGGCTCCCCAGTTACCTAAACAGCTGCAGGAGTTTGCTGTCATTTCTTTTTTATTTTATTCAAAGCAACTTATTCCTGGACAGCAAAGCAGCTTGGAAAGTCCTGGCCCCAGAGGAGAATTATTCAGAAACGCTGCTATGAGTAAGTGAAAGTTAGGCGGCTGGGTTGCAGATTTAACTAATGCCTTGCTCCTGTTCAAATCGATGGGAAAAATCTGGCTGGTTTCAACAGTTCATGGTGAGAGCCCCCTACCTCTCCATAGCAAATAGTGACTCCTCAAAGAGTTGTTTTAACTGCCCAGACAGTATGGAAATTGTCTCCCAAACCTCTGGGGGGGAAGAAGAGATTCAATTTTGCAACGTTAAGACAGAAAATTGCTTTGTCGGGACGGTTGGTAGTTGAGCCGAGCAATCGTTTTTCCTCCGTGGAATGGTACTTGAAAACCCAAGGCCATATTTTCAGAGGCAAAAAGGAAGGCTGAGCAGTCAGCTCCTGTGAAATGTGCAATGATAGCTGAGCGCCGATGGCTTAATCCTGCAAAGCTTGCGATACTCAAGCCCTAATTCTTGCAAAGCGCTTAAGAGCCTCCTTCAACCATAGGAGTCATCCTACTGACTCCATGTGCTTCTCCTATGCTTAAAGTTATTCATGGGCTTAAGTATTTCCAAATTTAAATAAATAACTTTAAAAATAAATAAATCCCATTTTACAGATGGAAAACTGAGGCTGGGAGACAGTGACTTGTGCACGGCCAGATAGTGAGTTCACGGCTAAAATAAGATTTGAACCTGGGTTGCCTAGGTTCAAATCCAGCACGTTAACCACTAAGCTAGGCTTCTTGCAGAGGAGTTGGATGCCAAGATATTTCTTTGCCTTTAAGAGGTCCAGTCATTATATTTCACCGACTACCCGTAAAGAGAAATGAGTCTGGAGTCTAGCTGAGGCAGGAGTGGCTTTGCCAAGTAATATCCACGTGAGAAATTGTAAATGTACAAGCCGTGGTGATGCTTTAGCAGTGGCCTTTCCGTGGCTGTATTTTTGCCTTATAAAAGTGGCGATGGCAACATGAGATGAGACCTTTCCCGCCAGGATCACAGGCCCATCTTCGTGGCGGTCTGAGAATGCATTTTCTCACTGAGTTTGGAGGTTTATGCTAGTGAATCATAGAAGCCAGCGAGAGCCAAGACCTAGATTAGGTCATTCTCGGCCTGGCACAGAGTCCTTTCCAGCTGTGTGAAAGAGAGAGCCTTTTGTCCATTAACGGCTGCTTTAGTCACAGGTGTGTGCCGGTGGCAATATGAATTCATGCCGTTATTTGACCGAATCACTCCATGCAAGAAAAGAGTGGTAGCACTCCCTTGGGCTTATGGAAATACGACACGGAGAAGGAGCCCACCTCTTTTGCAATAAAATGAGAAATTGAGAGCTTTGTCTGCCTTTTTGAGATGGGAGGGGAAAACATTTCCTAGCCCAGTAGCTGCAACGTTCTGGTTTCCATTTTTGCTCAGAAGGAGAACTAAGGATGATAGCTTGAGACGGGAATAGGGAAGTGCAGTGGAGGTGGGTGAAGGGTTTCGAAACCAATGGTTCTTGGCCACCCCTCGTCATGTGGGGGGTGAAGCCTTTTTATTGCCTGGTCCAGTAAGTGGTTATTGTCTTAAACTACAGGTGGCCAGACTTAGGGTGCGCATGATCCACTTGATCCAGACGTCAATCTTGGGTGATCTGCCAAGATCCCTCCTCTGGCTCCAGTGTCCAGGAACTCTCCTGTTGGTTCCCACCATGGGTGGAGCGAGAATGGATTTCCATTCTCCCGAGAGCATGAGAGAGTCTCTCAATCCTGGTGAGTTCTCCTGTGTTCTTGCAAAGGTTCTCGAGAACCTCACAAGATTCTTGAGCAACCTCAAAGAACAGTCTGATCATGTGCAAAATGGCCGCCGGGGGGGGAGGCACACGTGCAGAATGGCTGCAGCAGCCATTTTGTGCACGTGCAGAGCTGGTTTTCAGTTGCCCAAGAATCTCACAAGAATAGGTCAAGAATTGGCCAATTCTCAACTCTTTCTCAAAGATCAACCTGGTTCTCGACGAGATTTTCAAGAATTGTGAGGGCGTTTCAGCTTTAGTTCCTAGCTGTACAGCACCTCAGCAACCAGTCTCAGGAGTAGGGCCGGCACTAGGGATGTGCCAACCGATCGCGGTTTGGCTTCGGCCGTTCGGTTCAGTCCGGTTTGGTTCAGGCATTCGGTTCTGTCGCCAAGTTCGGGTTCAGCTGTTTGGTTCGGTCAAGTTCGACTGTTCGGAAAAAAGTATCGCGAGAGCCCATGACTGTTCGGAAACCGGAAATTTGAGTGCGTGCGGAGCTTGTGTGGGTGAGAGCGTGTGTGTGTGTGTGGCTGGCTGGCTGTTTGGTTTGTGTGTTTTCGCTGTTTGTGTGTTTGGTTTGGCTGTGTTGCTTGTTTTGGTGTGTTGGTGAGTGAGTGTTGGTGTGGTGGGTGCTGTGTGTTGTTTGGCTGCTTGTTTTAAAAAAACAAGCAGCCGGTGGCAATATTAATTCATGCCGTTATTGAATGAAGAGGCTGAACCCCCGGGCCTGGGGGAAGGCCAAGGTGGCGGAGCTGGTGGTGAAGGAGGAAGAGGTCGCTGCTCCAGCCCCCACCCCGGACCTTCAATGGTGGTGGTCCCGGAGCCGGTGGTGGAGGAGCAAGCGGGCACAGGAGNCCCCCCCCCCCCCCCCGTTATCTGCAAATTCCCAACTTACTGCGGTCAAGCTGAGAACGTATACCTGAGTTTCCACATCCTCGTGAATGTCGCATCCCTTGTCTCTCCCTCTGTTCCCCTTTCCGCATCTCCCCTCCCCATGTCTTTAGATTGTAAGCTCTCAGACAGGGACTGTGTCTTATTCTTTGTAAAGTGCCAGGTACATTGCTGGCACTATATAAATGCTTATAATCATCATTAATAATAACGCAGGAGAGTGGTGTTAAAGTTCCAGGGGTCAAGTGTTGCCAGCTCAAGCACCGAAAAGGGCAAGGCCATTTTTAATGTTCTTTTGTAAAAATGTCCAGAGTTTAAAAACTGCTGGAAGTGTATATTTACAGGTTATTGATTTTTATATTGACAAATTTATGTTTTTAATGGATTTCTCATTATAATCGGGAACTGTACATGTGGTGATATTGCAAAGACCAAATGGTCAAGTCAATAAAGTAATTGATTGATTGAACGTCTTAACGTTTACATTTACAGCCCCAACGTTTCATCAGCGTAATGGGTATATGTTGTGATCTGAAGCATTTTACATTTTTTTATTTTAAGGGGAGAAAGCGGGGGCAGGAACAAAGAGCTTTGAGTGTTCCTTTTGGAGCTTATCCATGACTATGGTGGCCAATGGTCAGTTAAATGCTGCTGCTAAGCCACAGAGTGCCCAGGACGGTTGTGTTAGCAGGACAGAAGCAGCTCTGTCTCTACATGGTGTGATGCTGTTGTCACAATAGGAACAAATGGAATTTTTAATTAAAAAGCAGAATGTTGCCAAGACCCAAAACTTGCAAGCTAGAGCAGTGGGAGAATTTCCGGCACCCAAACTGAATCAAATATTTTGGATACTTTTTGGTACCCGAAACGATTTTCCATCGGGTACCAAAAATACCAACAACGGAATACCAAGATACCATTTTTTTAATTTATTTTTTTGGTCACAGATTTCAGGAATTTTGGGGGTATTGTTTTGGGTAATTTCAGGTACTCAAAAAACTGGTTACCTAGATTTTGTGCGTGTGTTTTTTGTTTTGTTTTAATACTCGAGGTATTCAGGTACCCATTCCGATATCCAAAACACTACCTGAAAATGAGGGTATTACTCGCAGGTACTAAATCACGTACCCGTTTCAGCTCTAGTTGAGCTCTCTATGAACCAGCCTCTCTCTCTGCTGCTGGACTCCATCCAGAAGAGGCAGGGAGAATGTGTGTTTCTGCTACCTCCTTGAAAGTCTTAGTGCTGGCCGCACATAGAGTGATTTGGCTGCATGCTGCTTATTGCGGAGGTAGGCCGCCAAGCTCATTGGAGTACCAAACCAAACGAGAAAAGGGAAGCAGTCCCAAAAAAGTGACCCCACAAAGGACTGTAAAATTAAACTATATAGAACATGAAAAAAACCATGTATATGATGACATCAGTGCCTATACAAGTATTAAAATGGACTGCATAAACAGGATTATAAAATGGATCTATATATAACATGAAAAAAACATATTTATGAGATCGACAACATCTATACAAGTATAAATAGACTGGATCAGAAGTAGATCTAAACTATATAAAAATACAAAATCCACACATTTCATAAACATGACTTTTATATGAAGCAATCCAATCAGGCATAAATATGAGAAGATTCCACGCTAAGGGTGTCTTTAGACATAACATCAGCAGGAGTCTGAAGGTGTGTTTTGACCGTGATATGAACACTGGTTTGGCCCTGTGTTTACCATGTGACGCTGTTTAGACACAAAACGCATCTTGGGGTAAATTGGTGTTTTGCTCGTCACCCGCTCTCAGCCCGCAAGCGCTGCCACCTTGTTGTTCCCCGTGTTGTACCTGCTCACATGCCACATGATATCATTAGACACAATGTTGGCCACATGTTCAGTCAGAACACGTAAATGGTCCTTCTGATGCAATGGTGTTCACATTGTGTGTTCGGCGGGTGACCAAATGGGTGATGGGATTGTTATGGTGTTTACACATAACGGCCAACCACATGCTTGGGGGTTTTGACATCCGATCTTTATGTCTAAAGACACCCCCTATCACTGCACACTAATCCTAAAAGATCCAACTGTAGTCAGATCCCACATAATTCAACAACTCAGTCTGATCCCACAATAATCCATGGTAAGATTCTTGGAATCTTATGGCCTCCTTTTTACAAATTACAACTGAGGGATATATTGTTCCTATCATGAGTTTAGGTTTTTGTATATACAGGCCAGGATATTTGGAGATTTTACCCAGTAGAAGGGTGACTGGTGGGGCTAGACCCTTTTGAATAGCTGAGACCGGTTGTGAGTAATATTACGATATATACACCCACTTTTTATTTGTTTAAATGACTTTATATAAAATATTTTGGAGATATATGATTGTGTATACATTTTGTGTATGGTTTTTATAGGTAAGTTGAGGGTGAAGATTCCTGACATTAGATTTGAGCATCATTTTCATACCATTTGAGAACATGGTCTCAAATGTTCTCATACCGTTGAGAACCGTTATTCTCAACGTAACCAAGCCAAGTACGTGCACCTGAGACCTCGCATCTTCATGAATGTTAGACCCCTTGTCTCTCCCTCTGTTCCCCTTCCTATGTTTCTCCCCCAGCTCCTGTCTCTCAGATTGTAAGCCCTAGGGCCGGGACCGTGTCTATTTTGTTAATTTGTAAAGTGCCAGGTATACTGCTGGCGCTATATAAATGTTTGTGAATAATAATAATATTAATTAATAATGGGTTGAAGGACTACAAAATGAGCACAATACCCGGGCACTCATAGACTTATTGGGTTATTGTGGGATCGGGCTACTGTTGGATCTTTTATTATTAGTGTGATCAGATCATTTAGTGTGGAATCTTTTCATATTTATGCCTAATTAGATTGCTTCATATAAAAGTCATGTTTATGAATTGTGAGTTTTGTATTTTTTATAGTTGGATCTACTTATTCAACCCTATTTTAGACTATTTATACTTGTATAGACATTGATCTCGTATATATGGTTTTTTTTCCATGTGTTCTATGTAGTTCCATTTTACATTCCTTTGTGGGGTCTCTTTTTTGGCAAGTTCATTCGAGGCCAGGACAAAGGAAATTGGTTCCTACTATTGGTAACCTACTATCCAACCCCAACATGCCCAGACCCAGCTTCTCACCCAACCACCAGCTGTAAACCAAGGACGTATCCCCAACCCTAACGGCTGATCCTTCCCATTCCACCCTCCCCTCTCTTCTGTGACAAGTTGGTAAGGATGGGTGAACGCGGTTCGGAAGTTCGGACCGAATTGGTCTGTTTGGTTGACCGAACCGAACTCGAATTTCAAACCGAATTTCCGAACTCCGTTCTGTTCGCCCATCCCTAGTGGCAACTCACACCAAAAAAACTGGTTTTGAATGGACGAACTTGGTTCGGAAGTTCGGAATTCGACCGAACTCAGTCTGTTTGGTCGACCGAACTCGAATTTCAAACTGAACCGAACCGAATTTCCGAACTCTGTTCTGTTCGCCCATCCCTACAAGTTGGGGCTCTTCTCAATCTCTCTGGCTAATTTGCTTGCCACAATTCTATTGGCTGAAATAAGCAAAGGGGACAGAGCAGAGAGCTGTCCTAGGTTTGGGGGGGGAGCTTCCATGAGACCGGAGAGGGGATTTTAAGATCTTTTTATCAGGGGTGTTCAGCAGGCATGTCTTTCGTTTTTATTTACAAAAAAACCTTTATTTGGGGGTTTTTTATAAGCAAAAGCATTTGTTTTAGGGTTTTCTTTAATTTTTTTAATAATAAATAAATAAATCACTGTGCATATGTGTGCATGCGCATCCTTTTCCAAAATGGTGCTGCAGAATGATCTGGTGACTATTTTGTGCATGCACAGTGATTTTGATATTTTTTTTTAATTAAAAAGATTTTTAAAATCACTGTCTGTGCACAAAATGGACCTTTCTGCACATGGGCAGTTTTAAAATTATTTTTATTTTTTATAATGAAAACAGATTCTTTTTTTACCTTTTTTGTTTTAGTCTGTTTTCGTTACCCTTGCCTATCATTTTTGTGTTTTAATTACTAAAACGGGGCTGTGTTTGTTTTAGCAATTGAAAAAACCCCCCAATGAATTGTACACCTGTAATTTTTACATACTTCTTATACAGTTCCTATTTTGTAAGCTGCCATTAACTTTAGAGCAGTAGGTCTCAAACTCCTTTGAACCACACCACACCCTTCCACTTGTCCACTGTATTTGAGGGGCCTCTGCTTGTGCTCATGCACCCGCACACACCCTGCTCCTTCTCTCCCTCTCCCCCCCCTCTCATCACTTCCCTTCTCTCTCCCCCTGGCAACCCCAGTATTTTGGAGATCCCCCCCTAGCTCAGTGAGAGAGTGGAGTTCGCTGTTTGACAGCTGAGAGCCTTCTTGTGCCTTCACCCCTGAACCCCAGCGTCTGTGCCTCCCTGGTGGTCCAACCCCCAGTTTGAGAACCTAGGCCTTAGAGGGAAGGATGGAGTTAAGTCTGAATAAATAAATAGGGCCAGGTATTTGGGTTTTTTTAATTAAATCCATCAGTTTTTGTCAATCAAGGCCTAGAATATACCATGAAATCTTAGGCTGGGGATAACGGGGACAAGTGGATGCTGATGAAAGATTATCGAGTGAGGAAATGGACAGAGGAATGCCAGTGTCGACCTCAATTCAAATAAAGTCTGGCTTGAGCAGAGTGCTCCATCCCGAGAGGTTTGAGAAATCTGCCAACTTGGAAGCTTCTTGATCAGTCTCTCTGAGTTACTGACTCGCAAAAACAAATCCCGTACTTCTAAGGGGGGCGGGGTGGGTGGGTATATTTTTGCTGCTTTGTTTTTGGCTCCCCAGTTACCTAAACAGCTGCAGGAGTTTGCTGTCATTTCTTTTTTATTTTATTCAAAGCAACTTATTCCTGGACAGCAAGGAAGCTTGGAAAGTCCTGGCCCCAGAGGAGAATTATTCAGAAACGCTGCTATGAGTAAGTGAAAGTTAGGCGGCTGGGTTGCAGATTTAACTAATGCCTTGCTCCTGTTCAAATCGATGGGAAAAATCTGGCTGGTTTCAACAGTTCATGGTGAGAGCCCCCTACCTCTCCATAGCAAATAGTGACTCCTCAGAGTTGTTTTAACTGCCCAGACAGTATGGAAATTGTCTCCCAAACCTCTGGGGGGGAAGAAGAGATTCAATTTTGCAACGTTAAGACAGAAAATTGCTTTGTCGGGACAGTTGGTAGTTGAGCCGAGCAATCGTTTTTCCTCCGTGGAATGGTACTTGAAAACCCAAGGCCATATTTTCAGAGGCAAAAAGGAAGGCTGAGCAGTCAGCTCCTGTGAAATGTGCAATGATAGCTGAGCGCCGATGGCTTAATCCTGCAAAGCTTGCGATACTCAAGCCCTAATTCTTGCAAAGCGCTTAAGAGCCTCCTTCAACCATAGGAGTCATCCTACTGACTCCATGTGCTTCTCCTATGCTTAAAGTTATTCATGGGCTTAAGTATTTCCAAATTTAAATAAATAACTTTAAAAATAAATAAATCCCATTTTACAGATGGAAAACTGAGGCTGGGAGACAGTGACTTGTGCACGGCCAGATAGTGAGTTCACGGCTAAAATAAGATTTGAACCTGGGTTGCCTAGGTTCAAATCCAGCACGTTAACCACTAAGCTAGGCTTCTTGCAGAGGAGTTGGATGCCAAGATATTTCTTTGCCTTTAAGAGGTCCAGTCATTATATTTCACCGACTACACGTAAAGAGAAATGAGTCTGGAGTCTAGCTGAGGCAGGAGTGGCTTTGCCAAGTAATATCCACGTGAGAAATTGTAAATGTACAAGCCGTGGTGATGCTTTAGCAGTGGCCTTTCCGTGGCTGTATTTTTGCCTTATAAAAGTGACGATGGCAACGTGAGATGAGACCTTTCCCGCCGGGATCACAGGCCCATCTTCGTGGCGGTCTGAGAATGCATTTTCTCACTGAGTTTGGAGGTTTATGCTAGTGAATCATAGAAGCCAGCGAGAGCCAAGACCTAGATTAGGTCATTCTCGGCCTGGCACAGAGTCCTTTCCAGCTGTGTGAAAGAGAGAGCCTTTTGTCCATTAACGGCTGCTTTAGTCACAGGTGTGCGCCGGTGGCAATATGAATTCATGCCGTTATTTGACCGAATCACTCCATGCAAGAAAAGAGTGGTAGCACTCCCTTGGGCTTATGGAAATACGACACGGAGAAGGAGCCCACCTCTTTTGCAATAAAATGAGAAATTGAGAGCTTTGTCTGCCTTTTTGAGATGGGAGGGGAAAACATTTCCTAGCCCAGTAGCTGCAACGTTCTGGTTTCCATTTTTGCTTAGAAGGAGAACTAAGGATGATAGCTTGAGACGGGAATAGGGAAGTGCAGTGGAGGTGGTTGGGTGGGTGAAGGGTTTCGAAACCAATGGTTCTTGGCCACCCCTCGTCATGTGGGGGGTGAAGCCTTTTTATTGCCTGGTCCAGTAAGTGGTTATTGTCTTAAACTACAGGTGGCCAGACTTAGGGTGCGCATGATCCACTTGATCCAGACGTCAATCTTGGGTGATCTGCCAAGATCCCTCCTCTGGCTCCAGTGTCCAGGAACTCTCCTTTTGGTTCCCACCATGGGTGGAGCGAGAATGGAATTCCATTCTCCCGAGAGCATGAGAGAGTCTCTCAATCCTGGTGAGTTCTCCTGTGTTCTTGCAAAGGTTCTCGAGAACCTCACAAGATTCTTGAGCAACCTCAAAGAACAGTCTGATCATGTGCAAAATGGCCGCCGGGGGGGGAGGCACACGTGCAGAATGGCTGCAGCAGCCATTTTGTGCACGTGCAGAGCTGGTTTTCAGTTGCCCAAGAATCTCACAAGAATAGGTCAAGAATTGGCCAATTCTCAACTCTTTCTCAAAGATCAACCTGGTTCTCGACGAGATTTTCAAGAATTGTGAGGGCGTTTCAGCTTTAGTTCCTAGCTGTACAGCACCTCAGCAACCAGTCTCAGGAGTAGGGCCGGCACTAGGGATGTGCCAACCGATCGCGGTTTGGCTTCGGCCGTTCGGTTCAGTCCGGTTTGGTTCAGGCATTCGGTTCTGTCGCCAAGTTCGGGTTCAGCTGTTTGGTTCGGTCAAGTTCGACTGTTCGGAAAAAAGTATCGCGAGAGCCCATGACTGTTCGGAAACCGGAAATTTGAGTGCGTGCGGAGCTTGTGTGGGTGAGAGCGTGTGTGTGTGTGTGGCTGGCTGGCTGTTTGGTTTGTGTGTTTTCGCTGTTTGTGTGTTTGGTTTGGCTGTGTTGCTTGTTTTGGTGTGTTGGTGAGTGAGTGTTGGTGTGGTGGGTGCTGTGTGTTGTTTGGCTGCTTGTTTTAAAAAAACAAGCAGCCGGTGGCAATATTAATTCATGCCGTTATTGAATGAAGAGGCTGAACCCCCGGGCCTGGGGGAAGGCCAAGGTGGCGGAGCTGGTGGTGAAGGAGGAAGAGGTCGCTGCTCCAGCCCCCACCCCGGACCTTCAATGGTGGTGGTCCCGGAGCCGGTGGTGGAGGAGCAAGCGGGCACAGGAGGTGCTGCCAGGTTTGTAAACTTTTTTTTTTACTTTGAGGACAAGAAAGGCT
>QEPC01012846.1:1867199-1878483 GCA_003113815.1 Sphenodon punctatus
GGCAGCCGCTTCACAGCTGATCGCTGATTGCGTTCGCAGGCGGCTGCGAGACAGCGATCAGCTGTGAAGCGGCTGCGAGAAGAGTGAGAGCGGGGGTGCAGGAAGGACCTTCTCTCTTGCAGTCGCTCAAGCACGTGAGCACTGATGCAAGAGGAGAGCGCGATAGAAAGGGGACGGGGTCACGGCCAGGGAAGAAGCCTTCTCTGGCTGTGACACCCCCCCCCCTTTCCATCAAAGCCAGAGGAAAGCGTTGAGTGGCGCTACCTGTGGCGGCTACCACCAGCAGATGCCATGCAGGCAGGGGGCTGCCTGTTTATTAGTTCTACATGCCAAACCATGTGAGTGGGGGTTGCACAGACCAAACACGGACTCCAACGGGCTAGTTGTCTTTTTTATAAACACCCGGAGACACTCCATGGGGCACTGGTTCCACTCTCCTCCCCGGGGGTGATCTCTGAGAGGCTGGGCCCCCTCCCCTCACTGGGATCTACTGGAGACGAGCTCGCAATCGACCGGTAATTACGATCTGGCGGTTGGCCATCCCTGTGCTCCACGGGCCGTTGTCTCCCTGAGCTGAGCTGAATCCTACGGCCGCAAAGGGAAGGTAGGCGCCAGGCGGTGCTCGTTAGCTGCTTGTGTGAGGCTGGTGGCTGGATGGGTTGGGACGTTGGCTGATGGCATGTGGCTTTTGAAGAGTTCCCTCCTGCTGTATGGACGGATCCAGGAACAGGCTTGCATGGGGGCAGGTGAGGTAGAACTGGCTTTCTCCAACCAGGCTGCTCTTCCCCTTGGTCCTAGGGTACCTGGATCGGGGGATTCTGAGTTTTCATGGTGACACCTCGTCCAACTCCACTCCACCCTGCTTCCTGGCAGATGCTCCTGGAAACCCAGAAATGCAACACAATTGCTTCTCCATTTATGATTTGTTTGGGGTCAGAAGACAAAGGCCCCCTGGGACAGAGGAAACACTTGGCAACCTGGGAGTGTGCTGAAATTTGCATGCAGTGGGAAGTTGCAAAGACTTCTGGGCATGGATCTCAAAACGAGGGGAGAGAACGGCAGAAGAGCCCCCCCCTTAATTGACTAGGGGGGTGCGATTTCATATTGTTTCATTAATTACACAATGAATTACATCATTCACTTCATAACGAATTACCAAAATGAAGGGAGCTCCACACATTTTCATAACGAAGGTAACGAAAATGAATGTTTAAGCAAATGACATTTGTTTGATTTCATTCATTTGGTCTTTAATTTATTTGGTTTCTTTTATTAAAAATTTTTTTAAAACTATTTTTAGAAAAGATCACTGTGCATGCCCAAAATGGCCACCAGGGCCGCTCCGTGTGCCCGTTTCCAAAATGGCGCTGCCACTATCGGCTTCATTTTGGGAAAGGGCCGTGTCTATGCAGAATGTCCCCGGTGTCCATATTGGACAGACACCTTGGTTTTTAAAAAAATATTCTTTATTTCAAACAGAATAAAACAAAAAAACAAAAACCAGCCGCGTCCTTTTACCACCCCACCCCCCCCGAAATGAGCGGGTTTTCGGAAACGAAAGTAAATTCTGTTGCTGCTGCACCCCCACCCCCCCTTGCTCCCTATAGCGGTATCAGCTGGGGATGGAGGAGACCGAGATTAAGGAGGGAACTGCCCCCTCCTGTCACTGTTTTTCTGCCGACAGCCAAATTTCCCAGGCCTTGGCTGAGTGGATGGAGCCACCCTAGGGTGGTCACAAATGGAACCGGGCCTGCTTTGGTCGAGCCAGACCAGCGTCACGGCAACATGTGTGGTCCGAGCATGGCAGATGTCGGTCTGGTACAAACCCTACCCAGGGTGGCGGCCGGGCCAGAAATGTGGCCTCAGATCAAAGCTGTCCCACTGTCCGCGCCCAGCCGCGCCAGAGCGGGCGGAACCAGGAGGGAATGTTTGTTCCCGGACCCAGCTCTTTCCAGTTTGAGGGGTTGCCATCGCACCCAGTCATGGCTGCTTGTAATAGGCAGCCATAACTATCCGTCATGACGGGGGTGGGGGTGCAGCACAGGGGTATGTGCGGGCGACTGCATGTCATGCCCTGCTTCCCACTCCCCCACCTTAGCCACCAATGCAAGTCCTGCCGCATGGATTTTTCATAAGTGTTCCTTAAAAATGTGCACAGGTGGCAGCCCTAGTTTCTAACAGAAATGTGGCATCTTGCCTTTTCTAAGGAAATGCTGCATTTGCCACAAATAATTCCAACTCTCCGGTTTGGATCAACCCCCAACCGGAGATGGCTACTAACAATGAAACACTGAACCTACCTAGGTTCACTGTTGCTTGCCAAAGCTCGCGTGCCTGATTTCCACCCTAAAGAGGGGGAGGAAACACGCCACCTTTATCGTAAAATCCCTCCCTCTCCTGCACCGGCTACAAAGCTAACAGTGCCCATTTTCACAGCGAGGCATCGCCCACCATCCTGCACGCGCTGCACAAAAGCTGCCAGAGGGGAAGAAGCCAGGGGGGGAGAGAGCATCCCTAGAGAAATTTCATTTCATGAGATATGGGGCTGCATTACTGCATTAGGTCACAGGAGGGCAGCATTGTTACAGTTTTCCAGAGAACAGCAGCCCCCTCTCTCCCCCCATCACCTCATTAGGAGGAGTCAGTAGGACATGAGTGGAAGAACATTTCCCCTCCACCCAGGGGCCACTTTGAAAATTAGTACGAACTCTGGGGGCCACATAAAAGTTGGGGGGGGGGAGAGGTGTTTAAGGGGGTACGCTCAGAAAGAGGAGGCTCCAGATCATGAATCTGTGCCATGAATCCGTCCCCCCTCCATGTCTGCACGCCCTCATCTCTGCTCCCTTCCCCTGAGCTCGGTCTTTCAGTGCTTGGGGGTAGGAACCGGATCCAGGGGCCAGATTCAGGAATTGGAACAGGGCCATATGAAAACTAGCCACGGGCCACATTTGGCCTCCGAGCCTGAAGCTCCCCAAGCCCCGAACTACCGCACGGCAAACGTTGCCTGACACGTACAAACGGAGAGAGTTAGGCTGCATTCAGACGTGCGTTTAAATCCCACAGCAGCGGCGGCGGCAGCATCGTGCGATTTAAAGCAACGCACACTTCCGGGTTGGTGCGAATGCACCAAGCGCGCCCATTTCAGGGTAAGGCGAACTGTTGGAGTGCGGGTTTAAACGCTGCTCCGAGCAGCTTTGAAAACCGCACTCCAACAGCTGGCGTTGCGCTGAATCGGTGCAGTCACCCCAACCCGGAAGTGCGCGTTGCTTTAAATCACACAATGCCGCCGCCGCCGCTGTGCGGTTTAAACGCACGTCTGAACACGCCCTTAGTGTTAGCCCTGGAGAAGGACGTGACCAGCCGCAGTCGGGCAATTATGTGTCTCTACATCATCCAGGAAGCTCGAGGGGCTGGAAATACTGTGACAGAGACAAATGTTACAAGTTGCCCAGCAAATTTTTCCACCATGACTCTGTTACCTTGAATACGGAAAGCGCGTTTATTTTCCGCCGTCTGGATAGTTTTAAAAGCCTGGCTTGAGCGCCAGCTCCCAAGGAACTTTTAACAATTAGGTTTCAGGAATAGCTAAGAAAAGGACTTTTATCTCTTTCAATCTCGCCTGCAAAACCAGACGCACGCAGGCAAGAATTCAGAGCCCACAGGAGAAGGGTGACGCTCTGGGCGTTTCTAACAGGCTTGTCACCATTTGGACCCCTGTAGAGTTTGGGCAGAACAGGCAAAGAGAGAATAATTCCTTCCAAGTGAAAGCAGTCCTGTAGAGCAACGGAGCCAGCTGCCCTACCTACCTCTCTCAAAGTAATATTTCAAATGTTTTCTCTGCTCGTTGACATGGATATACAAGGCACTGCTTTATTTAAATAAGGAGAGAAAATAGTTCGGATGATCTCTTTTATGAGCCAACTTCTGTTGGTGCGCATATGCAAACTTTCCAGACGCACGGGGCCTTTCCTCCGGCAAATAAAAAGTGTGATCTAAAGTGTAATACAGGATGCAAAGACGTAGCTGTAATAGGTAGGGATGGGCGAACGTGGTTTGGAGTTCGGATCGAACTCAGTCTGTTCGGATGTCTGAACCGAACTCTCGAACAACCAAACAGTTCGGTTGTGTTCGGATGAGTTTGGGGACAGGAAAAACGTCTTTCCAGGGCCAAAAATTAGGTTTCGGTTTCGATTTCGCTATTTTTGAATGTTCGGCCAAGTTCGGCCAAACTGAACTTGACTGAACCGAACCATCGAACCCGAACTCAGGTTTCGAACTGAATGACCGAACATCCGAGCCGCATTCTGTTTGCCCATCCCTAGTAATTGGTAGGTCCAGCAGCCTGCCGGGGGGGGGGAGGGGGGATGACCCTGTGGAATGTGTGCCTCAGTGAATGGGTGATTAGCACCCACTGAAGACTTGCTAAGTATTTGGGGGCCCATTCTGTCTTCTGCAGCATCAATTCCAACCTAGCTACCTCTGACAGAATGGGGATATACAGAAGCAATCACCTGAAAGAAAAGCCATGAACATTTAAAACATTAATTTAATGAGAAATTGGATACCGCTAGGGTCATCTTCTCACAGACGTGTGGCTAGGGTTGTCAGTTGTCTGGAGACTCCACGTTTTGACCAGATACTCTGGGGAAAGCCCTGTTTTCTGCAAGTCAGCCAAGAACACCCCCCTGGTAACATGAAGCAACCAGGGCTTCTGAAGGTGGCTGGGCAGCCACGTCAGAAAGCGGGGTGAGCCGTGGAGACATTCTGACATAGCTCCAGCCTTACGGAGTCATGCGAACATGATGCTCCATAAGAAGTGGGGTTACATCAGAAGGAGGTGTAATAGCCCTGCCTCCTTTTTGATGTGGCCCCGCCTCCTCCAGATGAAACCCCAGAGAATGATGGTGGCAACCTTATTTGTGACTTGATGGCCAGTGTTGGATCCAACAGCTGGTGGTCCCAAGGCCAGGATGTTCTGCAGGCGTAGCCATGGCGATCGCTGTGGTTCTCATTGGCACGGCAACCGTTTCTGGCGACTGGCCCACACGGGATGCTGTGATGAGCAGAGTCTGTCGGTGACCATCTCCCCAAAGGCGCGTAGTGGGTTGCAAGTAATGTTGAGGATTGGTCTGTTAGTCCGGCTGCCGTCGATTGTTAACTCTCCCACCCCAGCCCCCTCATCTGGATGCTTGTGTTCTGAGTGGCATCCCCATTGTTGTAGGGGAAAGCTCAGACATGACTGCCGTGTACCACCCTGGCCACAACAGCGGTTCCCATCTTGAAATCTGCAAGCCCAGGCTAAGTAGCCTGTAGCTGGTCACAGGACAGGCCGGACAGTGGACATTGCAGCCTGTTTTTTAAATGGGCATGACCAGGGGGTAGGTCTGTGTGCACTCGATGGAGCACGCACACACTTCTGATTGGGGGGGGGGCTTCAGAAGGGCCGGGCTGGGGGTGTGCCCATGCAGTGCCCACCCACCCGGCCTTCAGATAGAGAGGTGGGCATGTCCCCAAAACAGCCTTTGTCTTTGGTTCCCATCAGTGCAGGGAGCGAGGGAGGTGACGGGAATGTACTTTGCTTGGGCTGCAGCTGGATCTGGTGGCGTCAGAGGAAGTTTTCCGGATTGATTGGTCCACAAAGGAACCACTGCTCTTGATCCGGAGAGGGGAACCTTTCCCTTCCAGGGGCCACTTTGGGAAAGTTAGTACAAACTCCGAGGGCCACATAGAAGTCAGGGGTAGGAATTCGCTCCGTGTAAATTCCCTCAGCTGTGGGGATTCTCACACACAGGGAATGCACATCTGTCCCCTGTCCTTGAGCGCATGGCCTCATCTCTGCTCCCCTGCCTTAAACTCACTCTTTCAATGCATGGGGGTAGGAACTGGGTCCAGGAACTGCAAAGGGGCCAAATAAAAATTACCCATGCGGGCTGCATTTGGGGCCCCGGTCCTGATCCCCTGCCCCACCCCTGCTCTACAGGCTCTGAAACCAGAAGGCTGTCTGTCT
Source organism: Sphenodon punctatus (assembly GCA_003113815.1). NCBI lineage: Eukaryota > Metazoa > Chordata > Lepidosauria > Sphenodontia > Sphenodontidae > Sphenodon > Sphenodon punctatus. Next base: position 1,873,207 of record QEPC01012846.1, read on the forward strand.
TGCCCAACTCGTGATATTCACACAAGAAGTGCCATACTGAGTTGGACCAAGGATTCATCTAGCCCAACATCCTGTCTCTGACGGTGACACAGGCCATAGTGGAGTGATTCATTTCCTGTTACTCACTGCCTCTGGCCCCCTGACCACCAAAGGTTTCATCCCCTTGACCAACTTGACGAATAGCCTTTGATGGCCCTATGCTCTAGCGCCCTATCCAAACCTTTTTAGAACCTTGGTCTTCACAGCATCCTCTGGCAATGAGTTCCGCAGGTTAACCGTATATTGAGGCTGATGGTGTGTTGACTTCTGTGCGTGTAGCAGTCCCAACCTTGCATGTTTCTGTGTCAAAGGACAAGGTGCTTTGTTAGCCCTGGTGGGATTTGAGGCTCTGACTATGAAGAAACCATCTCTGTCTAGAGCTGTAAATGTGGTTTAGATTTTGCCCAGCAGCATGTGACTAATGTTCTTCTCCTTCTCTCTTGGATCCTAGTCATAAAAATGACAGCAGAATAAATTCGACAACTGTGAATTGCATGGCTCTAATGCCGTTGAAGGGTTTTGATGATGCAATAAACCATTAGGACAAAAAAAGAGAAAAGTTTGTATCACCAGAGTTTTTTATGTTGCTACAGCCCTTATTGCTCACAATGGGCTTGCTTTAATTTTATGGTATATTTTACGCTGTTCTCCCAGGACAAAATCCAGCTGTGAATAACGGCAAAAGCTGAGACACTTCAGGCTCTTTATTAAGGGGAGAAAATAGAAATCAAAGAGGCCTTTCCCCATTATCCTCCCACTGTTTTACAGACTTCATTCTCTCCACATCTGTTGCGAAGTCAAATAGGTTTGACACTTTGATGATGGAACTTTCTTTTCTTTTCCCTTCTATGGGGGAGAAGCCAGTTGACAAAATTTCAAGCCCAACCCAAATGTTTCATTGCCTTTCAACCGCACAGCCTCTGGCTTTTCCTGTCTGAAAGATTCTTGTGATTCGACAGCATGACGTCTTCCCTTTGAATCAGGAGATCTTTAATGCTGACTTGGACCCTGATCGGAATTACTGCCTCCTGTCATTTTTCATTGGCGGATTTGCCACATTTCACTCCTGCTGTAGGGAGTTTCCTTCAATAAGAGCTCTCTGAAAGTCAGTGTTTAAAAGGCTGTAGGGTTTTTTGGGTTTTTTTTGGTCTGGGTGTTTTAGGGTCTCATCTTGGTTGTTCTTCATGTAAAACTCCTGTTGCCATTTTTGGGAGGGGGGAACTGAGGGATCTTTTAAAGAGAACTTTAACATTTAATAAATGTGCAGAAATGTCACTTACGCAGACTGCTACGTTATGAGAGAGCTCCTTATATTTTTGTCCGTCTGTCTCTTTCTCGCTGCCAGACATTTATAAAGGCAAGCAGATCCAGGTTCTTGTCACCTTTCCCCTGACGATGGACTCTGAACTTTTGCACGAGACATGTACTAAAAAGAAATATTATTGGAAACCTGACACAGTTGAATACCAAAGAATGAATAGATTGTTTGTGTGGGGGGTGGAAAGAAAAAGTGAGAGACACCAGAGCAGATTTCAAAGATTTTCTAACAATAAGAAGGGTGTTCTGATTATTTCAGTAGAGTTGGACTACTGCGTCCTCTGCGTCACATCCCAAAGGAAGAGACTCCAGACATCTCCTTGGATGTAGAACTGGAATTGTAACTGCAGGCAAAGCTTTCAGCCAAGCCCAAGGGAGAGAGCCCTTGTGTTCAAACCAATGGCTTTCTTCTTACCAGCCTTGGATGGAAAGACTTTTCCATCGCCGGCTGAAACTGTCAAAAATGAGATGCCCGCTCTTTGGGGGAGAATTTGAGAAAATAGCCTCTTTATAAAGGAAATCTCCAAGCTGATGCTGCAGAGTTGCAGGTTCCCACTGACTGCAGCGGAGTCAGGATTTCATCCAGTCATGAGGGCAATTAGGATGCGGGGGGGGCATGGGACACGTGCTCTGTAAATCCCCCCCAACCTGCAGCTTGCAGGGCCATAGTAGGGCAGGACTAGGGGTGAAAGAATTACCTACAAAAACAGGGCTACCCATCAAATTTCCAGTAGCTGAATCAAACCATATATTGGGGGTATTTTTTTGGCACCCGAACCGGTTTTCGATCAGGTACCCAAAATGTCGACAACTAGTGTACTGAAACACCAAACATTCCTGAAAATTCAAAAAAATCTGGGATAAATTGTCCCAAATTTGTCCATTGCAGGGGGTGGTGGTGGTGATTTTCAGGATTGTTTGGTATTTCAGTATACCAGTTTTTGGCATTTCGATAATTGGCTGTTGGTATTTCAGGTGCTCGAACAACAGTACCCAAAAATGTGGGTATTATTTGCGGGTACCAAAGCGGGTACCGTTTCAGCTCTAGGCAGGGCTTACGTGGGCTAAGCAATCCAGCGTCACTGACATAATCTAGCTTAAGGTCCTGTCACCGCACCCAACCTCCAACGACACAATGGAAATCTTGCTCCTGAGCTCGGAGAGCTGTGTCCTCTTCTCCCTCCTCCATTTGTTTCACTCGCCTGCATGCTTATTTATTTATTTACAGTTTTATCCTGCCCATTCTCTCAAGGCTCAGAGCATTTTACGATACCTAAAAACATCTATAACACCACACCAAACAAACATATAAAAACAGGTAAAATCCCCTAGCCCACCCCAACCCTACCAAACAGCTGGCCAAGCAAGAAAGTTTTACAATACCTTCAGAAAGAGAAGCAGGCTCGGCCTTAGGCCACTTTCAGACCTTCCCCCCGCACGCACATTCTGACTGCAGTGGGGAATGCGCATGCCAGGATATGTGTGGGGTTTAGCCGGACTGAAAGCCCCCCGTGCGGCTTTGCCGACAATCACTCGCAGGGATGTAGAGCTGGATTTCCTCTGCATCCCTGCGAGCGTTTGTGGGCGAAGCTGCGTGGGGGTGGGGGTGGGCTTTCAGACTGCCTGATCCCCGTGCATATCATGGTGCGCGCATTCAGCCCTACAGCCAGAATATGGGGGGGGAGGAGTTTGAAAGTGGCCTCAGATGAACCTCCAAGGGGAGGGAATTCCATCGTTGTGGTGGGGCAGCCACCGAAAACCCCTCCCTGCGGGCCCCCCTCACTGTAGAAACCTGATGGGCAGATGATATCCAGAAGAGAGTGCTCTTGGCTGATGGTCTTTCAGTTCTGTGAGTCCCAGGATAGGTCAAAACCAGCACCTTGAACTATGGTGGCTCCCTCACATCTTCTCCTCTCTCTCCTTGCCTTGGCTTCTTTCTTGTTTCTTTTCCAGTGACCGCTTCGATTCCCACCTTCCCTGTCCTGACTCTCTCCTTCCCTCTTTCTCCCACTCTTGACCCCATGCCGGGTCAACTCGGCTGCAGGAGGCAAATCTCAATGGGTGGGCTCATCCCCAAGGGAGAATTCTGTCTTTCCAAATTCTTCCTTTTGCTCACTGCTTGCTTATATTCCTGGACCGGATTTTGGCACATCCCTGCGAAGTCGGGTTTGTTTCAAAATCTCCATTGCCGAGGCTGTAATGCCCTGGTATTTGGTGATCTTTTGCGCGCATAAATTAGAATCCCAGGACTGTTGGTGCTGAAAGGGATCTTATGAGAGCATCTAGACACCCCCCCAGAGGGAGGCAGGATTAATTATACAAAATTCCTTCCTGACACAATCTACTTTGAATGCTTCCAGTGACAGGGAATCCATAATCCCTCCTTGGTACCATTGGCTGGTAACTCTTGAAGTCAGCATGTTTTCCCAAGGATTTACTTTATGGTCTTCTTGCCTTCCACTACCTCTCGACTTGCCCTTAGGCAAAGTAAAAAATGGCCCTCTGTCCTCTCCAGGGCAACCTTTTACATATTTGATAGCAGCGATCCAGTCCTCTCTTCTCAAGGCGACACAATTTCTTCGGCCTTGCCTCATTGGCCGAACGAAGCAAGGGCCTAGCGAATGGCATTGGTTTGTCTGTCTGTAACGCGATAAGCGCATTCAATCCATTCCAGAGCTTCACCGGATGCTGGAGAGTAGAACCTAGTCGATTTCGGTGAGAACCGGAAAACTCAAAACGGATCTACCCACGAGATCGATCTCTTCACTTACCCACTCGGGCTGTTAACAGCCGTCACAAGGATGTCTGTCCCACCCAGGGGAGGCCTTCCCCTGGCCAGGTGAGCTCCAGTCATGGGAATGCCTCCCCCGGCTGAGGAGGGAAGGCGGGAAGCGATGTGCAACCGCCTGGCCACCCCCGCGCTGCCGCTGTTCCCCTGCCATGACGGTCGCCATGGAGGCCTAGCAACTTCCCATGCTGCGTGGAGCTGGGGCTGGGAACAAATGTTTCTTCCTGGTTCTGGTTTCTGCCCATTTGGCCCAGCTGGGCGGCTGCTGGGCCCGGACTGTAATCCGGGCCCAGACGCCACCCTGGGTGGGGTTTATTCTGGTCCCACATTGGGCGGGCCCAGAAACAAACATACGGGCATCACTCCGGCCTAGTCGGGCCAAAGCCTGATGTCTGTTAACACCCTCAGCCCCCATGCCTGGGTTTGTTACAGCCAATAGAATGATGGCATGCAAATTAGACAGAGTAGGAAGGGCAGTGACTGGCTCACTTTCCTGTGAGGTCAGACGGGCCCAGGTTGGCAGCAGGAAGATGTAACGCTTCACATTTGCCGTCTCTCCAGGAACAGCACAATCCGAGAGGGCGTCTAAGTGCTGGCGTAACTCCCATCCACTTGCATCTGCGCTCACGGCCAGCACTGGCTAGGATCACGATGGGGGTGGTGGGGATGAATAGGATGTCGTTTTGGTTACATTTTGTAATCCACCCCAAGCCCTCGGGATAGGGCCGGAAATAAGTCAGTCAGTCAAATTTGTGGCGGCTGTTTCGCCATTATACGGGGAATAAGTCTGACTAAACAAACAACTCAAATAAATGTCACTTTGCCGGTTACAAACCAAGGCCAGGATCTACCAAACCACGTACCCTGCAGCTCCGTGGGGCGACTGGAAAGTAAGTGACTCTTGAGTAGTGGGGGCCCGATGGATACCCGGGTACCGAGATGGGCACCTGACTACCCAAAAAATACCGGGGATCACCGTTACCGAGATACCAACTTACTGTTCTACACAACCTCGGGGAAAATGGGATGGGCAGTTGAAAAACGGTAGTGGGAGTCGGAAAGTCAGGCTGAGAAACAATAAATCAGTAACTTGGGTCTCCTGTCAAGCCTGAACCAAGTGCCGATTAGTACAC
>QEPC01012846.1:1880539-1906122 GCA_003113815.1 Sphenodon punctatus
GCAGGGATTTGGGGTGTCTAGGTGGGGGAGCGCAGGGATTTGGGGTGTCTAGGTGGGGGAGCGCAGGGAGTGTCTTGGTTTGGGGGGCTGGCTCGGCGCAGGGATTTGGGGTGTCTAGGTGGGGAGACGGATTTGGGGTGCAGGGCTGTGGGGTTGGCTAGACGGGGGTGCACAGGAGCTTGGAGTGTCGGTTCGAGGTTTGGGGGGCTAGTTTGGGGGTGTAGGGGTCTGGGCGGGGTTGGCTAGCGAGAGGCTCCGATGTGGGGGCGCAGGGAGTCCCTGCTGGAGGTTTAGGAGGGAGCTGGGAGTGCCAGGTTTTGGGGGGCTGCAGCGCTTCGCGAGCCCGGCTGAGGTGCAGGCAGGATCGGGGCACGGTGTATTTTGGGGGGCTCTGAGCGCGCCGGGGAAGGGGGTAGGGAATGGCTGGCAGAAGCCGCCGCTCCTGGCTCAGTGTGTTGCTAGGACTCATCCTGGGCTTCATCCTGGCTTCCCGGCTCATCCTGCCCCGAGCCTCCGAGCTGAAGAAAGTGGGTCTGCACCGGCGCAAGGCCAGCCTGCAGGGCTGCCGGCTCCAGCCCAGTGGGGGCCTGCTGCTCCGGGACTCCCGGGGGGCGCTGCTCTGGCACCAGGAGCCCAACGGGCCCCAAGACGGCATCTCCCCAGCCAAGAACTTCCTCTTCGTGGGGGTGATGACAGCCCAGAAATACCTGCACAGCCGGGCGATAGCAGCCTACAGGTGAGTGGGGCAAGCCCCACGGCTCCTCTTCCAGGCTAGGACAAAGCCCCTTTCCCCCCCCTTCAGAGGTGTAGCTGGCTTGCAATGGGGACCCCTGTTATCTCAACCCCAGTGGCAGGGGGAGGCAGCTGCACCAGGGAGAGGGTCCCTCAAGCTCATGCCCCCCCATGTGTCCCCCCCCCAACTCCTGGGCTTCTTGTCCATGAACGGCCTCCCATCTGGGAAGCAGAGTAAGGGGGCGATCTGCTTTCTGTGGCAGCTCATCCCACATCTGTTCAGTGGCTCAAGCCCCCGCAGGGGGGGTGCACAAGGAAGGTGGGGCGTTTGGGTGGTCTACTGGCTCTCCTTTGCCTTTTTGCCTGTGCCGCTAGCTTCCCGTCGTCCCTTATTCTGCCCCTGCAGGCATCTTGAACCTGCTTCCCAGATCCGGGAGGGGGTGCGGGCTGTCTTTGCTGGTAACCTGCTGTTTTGTGCTCTGACAGATGGGGCTTGTTAAGTATGAAACCGCTCCAGCTTTCCTGACCGGCTGGCAAGCACTCTATAATGGCATTACATGCATGTATGGGACCGTGCACATACAGGATCCAATTCAAAGGGGCTTATGTTAACATGTAAAAAACGAAAGATTCCAGATCATCCTGTGGGGGATCTTGAATGCCCGCCCCGCCCCCTACTGCTGGGTTTCTCAAAGATGGAAACTAGAAAAGATCTACCCCATTGTCGGATCCAGACAGCTTAAGATATAAACGTTGATCTAAGATTGACTTTCCAAGTCAGTTGGAAGTAGCTGTTAGGTACTGCACCTCCACCCTCTGATTCCTTGTACCAGTCTTTTTTTCCTTTCTTTTTCGGTTCTTACAATCACATTTTCCTATTCTTCAAATAGGCGTCTCTCTCCCCTGTCGCTGTCTGAGAGATCCATGCAGGCTGCGGGAGAAACGGACGGGGTGTGTGTGTGTGGTGGGAAGTGGTGAAATTGACTGAGACGCGCCGTGAAGGCGGACAAGGGACAAGTACTCGTCACCTGGAAAAAATAATAGGTCTAGCTTTCTGTTCCTGCCGTTGCCGGTAGCAACCCACGGGGAAGATATTCTGAGCGTGTCTTTAGACAAGCCATCACCCACTCACCATGCACGTTGCGGGGCCACGTTGGCACTCTAAACAGCCTTGCATGATGGGGGGGTGCCCAGACTCTGACACCCCCCCCCCACCCATGAATTTAACATCCCTTTATAACATAGGTGTTCGCTTACCCTTTGTTTTTTCAAGAAAACCCCTGAGCAAAATGGAAGGCATGGGGTGCGAGTTATGTCGGCCTCTGTCTTTTGTTCTATCGCTTCCAGACGGTTTCCGAACTCTGGCTTGCTGACCTACTGCACTAAGCTGCCACTCTCAAAGAAGGAAATGTTCTTACATCAGAGTTAAACCACCTACCCCGGCAAGCAAAATTGGTGCCAACGATCAGTCTGAGAACTTGGGATTAGGTTTCTGCCAATATCCTCGTCTGCTCAATGGCACCGTTCTCCTCCTCTTTCCCCCCCCTTCTAGGTCAGGTACGTGTCATCGACGAAGTCCCCATTCTTTTTGATGAGGCTTTAAGTGGGTAATGTTCTTGCGCTTAAATTATAACTTTTGGCAAGAATTCTGGCACAGACGAAGTTCTTAATTGAAACAAACTTGTTCGTTTTGCACGGTGGAAGCTTTAAAATGGGGCCGATGAAAACCCCGCTCCCCAGTTTCTGTCTGCAGAGGCGGGACATGAAAGCGAGGAAGGGTGTGAAGGGCAGGGCTGCAGAGGAGCCTTTTAAAAGAGCATCCGAGTGCGACAGTGAGCAGCCTCCGAATTGGCAAGGTCCCGCTGACGATGTAGCAAGATCCCCCACAAAGTAATTGTAAGCATCCAGTCTCGGTCTTCTGTGCACTCCTGTGAAGCCCAGCCTTGTTAGCTGTTTGATTAATGAGCACCGCAAAGCTGAGTCTTCTAATGCTTCGATATTGGCAAAAAAAGTCTGCCGAAACCTAGGCCTCTTTCCCATGTTACCGAGACACGGCGGGGGAACTCCCAGTGGCCAAACTCTTGAGTAGCTCTGAATGTGAGCATTGGAGTAAAAAACCCATCTTCAGGCAGGTCCCCTGAAAGTTTCATGGATCACAGGGCTGGATTTTGAGCCGTCTCATCCGCGCGAGAAATTGCCGCGGGACCCGCCTGGTGACCTGTAGTCCCCCCCCACCCACGCACGCCCACGTTCAGAGCTCCTCGTGAGTGAGTTTGCTGGGAGTTTCCCCATCGTGTCTCGGTAACGTGGGCAAGCGGCCTTAATCAACTCTAAATTTCCACTTTGATTTTTCCCAACTTGAATGCAAATGTATCCTCTCCAGCTTTAAAAATGGATCTCGAATTCTTGCACACCAAGACTTTGTGTAATGCCAGGCAAAGCTTTCATAATCTCTCTCATCTAGATCAGTGGTTCATTTTGAACCATATCCTCCCCCACCCCCCTGCCTTCTGTTGTCTATGGTAGTGGAGACACCCCTTACTCCTCCTCCCCCTCCAGCCGCATGTACATACCTTGCTTTCTCTCCCATCTCCTTGTTGTTCGACTCGCTCCTCCTTTGTCAATCCTGTATTTTGGAGACTTCCCCCTTTCCTTAATCATTGTGTGGAGCTCACAGTGTGTGTTGTTAGATTGATGATTAGGAGCCTCTTAATGCATATTTGTTAGCAAAATCCTTCGTTTCATAATTTGCAAATATTTAACCATTTCGTCCAGAAACCGAATGCAAAAGGGAGGAAATTAGGTGCTCTTTAAAGGAAATATGGAAGATTCCAATAAGCAGTGAATTAAACTGGGAGGGGTGTGTGTGCTTAATACATCTGGCCAGATTAGTGTTCTTGATGACCCTTTGTGGGTGATGACGGTATTCATTTTGGTAGAAATATTCTGTTGTATCGATGGGGCAGAAACAAAGTGCTTTGTCTGCTGGCTCTGTGCCCTTACTTCGTCCTGGAGGAAAGGTAACCAAAACTTGAATAATTTTCTGATCTTCTGTTCTTCTCAAAAAAGAAATTGCATGAGAGATCACTGTTGGTTTCTTTTGTGGGTTTGGAAGGGAGAGCACAGGGGAAAAGGTGGCCTCATCGACCCTGCCTGGGTTACAGAAGCCTGTTGCTGTCTTAACAAATTTCAGTCCTTGATTCTGCATCTGTGATATACTGACTCTTAACTTAGGCAGTTGGATGTGTTGACTTCTTGTGAATGGGGAAGAAAAATACTTTTTTTTTAAAGTCGATAAAGGTTTATTTGAAACAGAAATCCTGCTAGGAAGCTGATCCATGTTCTGGAATAGAGAGGCTGCTTAGTCCACAAAGGGAGAAATGAAGGTGATGGGAGTGTTTTGAGAGGTACCGTAGGCTTGCTGGCTGGAATTCCGGTGAAGCTTGTGCTTTCAGATGCCCATGGATTTGAATAGGGCTCTGCCAGCACAAGTACATTGAGGATTGCAACCCCTGCAGGGATGAGATCTGATGCAATTTGCCACTTCTGTGGAGAACCCACGTGCATTTTCACTTGGCTGTTCGTGAAAGGAAGAAATTTCTTTTTCCTGCGGGGGGATCCCCTGTAAGGGACTGCCATGGCACGCTCAAATAGGCAAGTGGGGTTTAGATTATTAGTAAAACATTCTGATGGGCTGGACCATTGGCACACAGGGCAGACAGGCTGGCAGAAGCTTGATATTAGTGAAGCAAGGGAACAAATGGTGGAAATTCTCTGCCTTGCCTTATTGAAAATTACCCCAATCTCTAGCTTTTGTTCTTTCTCCTGAAGAAAGGAGGCTATAAATACTTCTTGTGCAAGGTCCAGAGTGTTTGCTGCCCTTTTCCTTCTATCAGTTAGCATGCGGTTAATTATACCGCGAGCAATGTCCTTCTCACCATCTCTGTCAATCAGTTCAGTAGGCCCATTTTTCTACCTATTTCTACACACACACCCCCCCCGGTTATTTGTTGAGTTTTGAGACCGTTGCTGTAACAAGCACTAGAACAGCCTGAGGAAGCTGAGATTCAGCTGTGAATCATTCTGCCTGGCACGTGCCAGGGCGGGGCAAGTCTACAGGTCTCTGAGCGTGAATTTGGTTGGAGTCCGTTCTGCCTGACAAACGCGTTCTTGGAGAACAGTTGTAACCAGAAACTGCCTGTAAGGCTAGGATTGCAGAGTGGAGTAATTAAAGTGGGTTACTTTACTGTGTGGTAATGTACCGCATGATAACTTTACCTTGGAGCGTTCATGCATGCCGGGGTAGTGGTTGAAGAGGTACTTGGCCTAGTTTAAACGGGGGCAGTTTTACTTGGTGATTTTTTCCCACTTGGTGATTTTTCCCTCCCCCCCCACATGCATGAAAGTTGTATGCATGCTGATGTGAAATCTGTTGATTGTGGACTCGTCACTGTTGCTAGGAAGACCCAGGAAACTGATTTGATCACTTTTGATCACCTGTGTGCACGCACGCCAGCAAGAACAGCTGGAACATGTGGGAGACCAAGAAAAAGGGTGTCGGTAGAAGACGGCAAGATTTTGAAAGGAAGGAAGCTGTTGGGTAGCAATTGAGAAGGCTGCCAGTGGACCAGATGAGAGAGGACTTCGAAGATGTCTAATAAACTAAGCACAAGTAGTCGTTGGTGTGCTGTGTTTTGGACCCATTTCTTTATTTTGCATATCGGGTATAGTGATTCAGAAAAGTTTAAAATGCCTGAGTTTAACGCACAAGAGCAGTGGCACTTGATGGTGGAGGAACAGAGTTCAGCAGCTCCTGTGTTTTAGTGCAAGGAAAAATATAGCCTCAAGGTGGGAGGAACCAAAGCTAGACACTTTGGTGTTTAAATGTCTGAAAGAGGTCGCTTGGATCATGAACACGGCCTCGCTTTAAATTCCTCCTCAAGGCTTGAAGTTTTCAAACTGTGTCTTGAGGTTTGTTTCAATCGAGAATCAGAGCTTGGTATATCCTTTGTCACATTCATTCTATGATAGGTAAGAGATTGTAAAAAACTTGAAATCCATGTGCACCCTAGAAAAGCTACCGGATGCAAGAGAGCATTTGTTAAATATTTGAATCTACATCAGGGATGCAAAATGCATTTTGTCCAAGTTAATTACAGGGCTTGGAGCTCTTTGGTATCTGGCCGGTTGGCTGGTATTTCTTTCTTGTTCCTTTCAGAAGCTAAAGTCACAAAACCTCTTAACCCAAAGGAGGCCTGCTGAAGTTCGTGGGGCCGATCCCGCACGCGCATGCTGCAAACTGCACGCAAGTCCATAGCCGAGACATTGTGCCGTGCAGATCTCATGCGGATCCCACACAGAGGGGTTTGGGATTGCGGGCAGTGGCAGTGCTTTGGGGTAAACCATTTTCAGATTGCAGTGAGGGTGATTAGCTAGGTTCAGCAAGGGGTTGTGGGCTGAATGCTCCTTATCCTTGGAGATCAAACATCATTTGCTTTCGGTTCAGGTTTTGCAAACTGAACCCGAGACACCTGGCAATACGTTGCTTTCTGTGTAGCAGCAATAAGTAGTGTGTGAAGGGAACTATAAACTCGAGCAACGTGGGATGTATTTGGAGACTTTGATCCTATAACAGACTGGTGGATATAGACTTTTGGGAAAGCCTCGGTATTAATCGTAGGCCACTTTCTGATGTACAGGGGTAAACTGAAGGGATTACTATGATTTCATTAAATCAGAGTAACTACTCTGCTTTGGGAGTGTTCAGAAAATAGTGTAAACCTAGGGGGTGGAATCTCAGGTCCTGGGGCCAAATGTGGCCTACGGCAAGTTTTTAATGTGGCCATTTTCCAGTTCCTGGATCTGGCCCCTGGATTCAATTCCTACTCCCAAGCCCGGAAAGACTGAGCTCGTGTACGCAAGGAGAGGGGGCAGGTGTATGGCACAGATCCATCATCTGGCCTCTTCTTTTCCGGAGGGCACCCCTGAATCACCCTCCCATCAACTTCTGTGGGGGCCCTCGGAGCTTGGGCTAATTTTTCCTAGAGGAAAAATTTTCCCTCCCCCCTGGTGTAAACCAAAGCACAGGGTGACCATTTATTTCTCCAAGCATTTTGTATTTATTTGTAATGGTCCGAGGAATAACGGATTGCCCTGTAGCACTGCGTTCATTTCCTCCCTCCCCCCGGCTGAGAGAGAATGCTCACCGAACCATGGTTGCCACCCTCTCACTGATCAGCGTTCATACAGTTACGGCAACATAAAAACAGAAGGGCAGTAGGCACTCCTGATCTTATTGGATTATTCAGTATACCGTACAGAGCATAAGAAGTGCCACACTGGGTGAGCCCAGTGGTCCACCGAGCCCAGCATCCTGTCTCCGACAGTGGCCAATCTCGCTCGCTTGGGAGAAATACTCAACAGGTCCTAATCAAGTGATGCAGTTCCCGCTGTTCACTCCAGTTCCTGATAGTCTGATTACGCCCCCTAACCTACTTGGCTAATAGCCATTAATGGGCCTAGCTTCCAAGAACTTAGGGTAATTTCAGACATGACGAGATCACAATGGATTCAGGGTGGTGACTATGATCCTGTGCACGTCTGTTTGAGCCCCGCCAGATGTTCACCACAGTGAATTCCTGGCAGGGTTCAAAGCTAACCATAGTTTTGAGGATGGTGGCGGCTCCATCTCCAGAACCGTGGTTAGTTTGGCCACGATCCAGGACGGGGCTGGGAATGGCTGCGGGTAATAACTGTTATCCAGCCCCGTCCTGGAATCCGGTCCCAACCACGAGACGGGATCGGGCGCAGCAGCCTGATTGGCCACTGCGCCCGCCCGTCTCCCTGTGGGCGGGTGGCTGAGGGAGCGCAGCCAAGCGGCCGCACGTCGTGCTGCTCAGCCTCGCCCCCCCTGAGGTTCCCCACAGCGATCAGGCTGGCACGTCTGACGGCCGGCCGGTCTGATCATGGACCGGGATCCAATACTGATCCTGGTTCAGCGTGGCGGGCCGAAAGTCCCGTCACGTCTGAAATTGCCCTTAGCCAATCCCTGTTATCTTACTGGCCTTGCCTACCACCTCTGGCAACAAGTTCCGCAAGGTAATTGTGTATTGAGTGGGGGCAACCTCTGACTGATTCAGCTCTGGTTTTTGTTTTTTCTTTCCACCTAAAGATGTTGGCAGGAAGTGTCTTGTGAATCTAAGCTGCAAGCCCTGAGGTGCTAAGTGTAATCGCCCTGAATTGGCACCTGTAGGTGCTTATGGGTGCAGAAATGAGCTTGGGCCTTTCTGGAAATGAGGCAATATTTATTTATTTATTTATTTAAACAATTTTGGCTTTGGACTAGAGTATACAAGGCTACTTGTATTCCCTGTTAGTTCTTGCAGGATGTTTTGGACAGTATGTTTTCAAAAAAGAAATTTCCTTCCAAGGTTTTAATTTGAAAGTTATGCAGCTCTTAACTGGGGCTGCTTTCACACCTTACAAAATGGGCTAGTATAATAACTAGAGATAATACAGATTATTATAATTGCTGGAGTTTTGTAAAGTGTGAATGCACTATCCCCTTTTATGCTGCAAGATCTCGGGTCATTGTAAAAGCCACATTTGGTAGCTCTTACAGTGACCCAAGATCTTGCAGCATAAAAGGGGACTAGTGCATTCACACATCACAAAAATTGTGTAGTTATAATACCCAGTATTATCTCCAGTTATTATAATATCCCGTTTTGTAAGGTGTGAAAGCAGCCTTTTACAATGACCCAAAATCTCGCAGCATAAAAAGGGGAATAGTGCATTCGCACTTCAGAAAACTCCAGCAATTATAATACTTTGTATTCTCTCCAGTTATTATAATAGCCCATTTTATCAGGAGTGAAAGCAGCCTGGGAAGAACAGAGTTCTAAGGGAGTACACAGCTACCAGCCAATGAGAAATGAAGTGGGATTGTAGTAGTAGTTCCTGTCACACGGCAACTGCAGTCTGCTTGAATTTTAAAATAACTTGTTGGATACATATATATATTTTATTAAAAGCCAGTGACACGGTTCTCCCGCACAGCAGTTGTGAACGATAAAATGCTCCTTTGTCCTTCTTCTGCTTGACATTCATCTTGGAGCCAAGTTCATGGAGAAACCTTAACACATCATTAGTTTTGAGCAACTGCTTTCCTAAGTAAGTCTTAACCCTAAACAGACTATATAGCGGAAACATTAAAGAAATCCCTTTCTCTCCGCTCCAGAACCTTTAACTTGCTGAGGCCTCCACAAATTGTATTTCTTCTTCAGCACAAATTCACCTTCTAGATCTCCTTAGATTTGTAAATGACTTCCTGGTGTCTTGCAAGGGGAAGTTGCAAGGAAACGCAAGGAGGGAATATACGTCTGAATCCTCGCCCACTTGGGACTCGGGAGAGGAAGTAATGTGTTCCTTCTGTAGCTGGTTTTGCTTTTGTTTTGTTAAAGCTCCATTGGAGCAAGCATTGTTTGTGGAAAGCTGAACTGGAGAAAAAAATCCCGGTTTGTTCTTCGGAGTGCGCCAAGTGACTTTTCCTTCTGGGACATTCCTTACGGCTCCCAATTGTATTTGAGCAGTGTTAATTGTCCTTTTAAAAAAAAATAAATCCTTGGTTTTAGTAGCTTCTGAATTAAACCTGATTTTAAGGTTTGGCTTCTTTGTGCACAAAAAACTGGGTTTGTCCCCCAAAGGTTCCATGTACTTGTACACAGTTTGCTGCACCTTGGTATAAAAGCTAGGGGTGATGGATGAAGGGTAACAACAGATGTGTGGCCGGCGGGACCCATCGTGGGTTGGGTCTGTCCACGGAACTGACCTGCCCGCGGCCATGGAGCCATCCTGCCGCATGCACAGCCTGGGTAGTGCCAGGAGCGCCACAAACATGCACCCGTGCCCTCCCCTAGCGCCCCAACTCCTGCCGTGACGGACAGCTATGTTGGCCAGTGAGGTGTGTCTACGGCGCAGGAACAGATGTGCTAACCCGCTTTAGCCCGCATGGGCAGCCTGTAGCCTAGGCTGTGACCTCGGGAGATTTGCCAAGCTCCCGGCTAGCTGCGAACGCTCTCCGGGGTAATCCCAGGCCAACATCGGGTGGCGCCAAAACAGATGTGCCTGTGGCTCCCAGGCCACAGTGAGCCAAGGCCACGTCTGTTTTTACCTTAAAGAAATGAATGGCTAAATCCAGTGATTCTGAAAGCTTTCCTTATAGGAGTTGCTCCTACTGTTGTGTCACTCTAAAGAAGCGTTAACTTCTTGTTTAAATTTGGCTGTTGTTGAAGTACTCGAGTTTCTGGCTCTCGGACACTGGAGTGTCTGTATTGCAATAGGGCATTATTTGTTCTTGATATTGTATATTACGTACATCTTTTGCATTTCTCACTCGGAGACAAAGTTCAAATCCTGACAACCATACCCTGCTGACTTGGGGCACATTCCGACAAACAGTGGAACCAATGCAACTATTGTGATTTGATTCAATTGGAGTACTCTGCTCCACTTCAGTACTGTTTGCACTGCAGTTCAAGCAGAAGTAGTTACTTAGGAATCGCCCCCAATGGGCATAGCAAACAGTGTTTTTAACTTCAAAGTAAAGGATTTACACTACAGTTAATTTGAATTAGAAAGTGCAGGGGAATATGTACTCCTGATTTTTCAGGAGTAAATATTTCACTTCCTACTCCTGAATAACTTTGGTTTAGGGTTCCATCCATGTGAATGGATCAGAAATTAAAGTGAAGTAAGGCTTGACTACGTTTAAGCATCTGTTTGTCGGAATGGTGGGCTTCAAGGCAGAGGGCTAAAAGAGCAGGTCTCTTCAGATGAAGTATGGATTAATACCAATCTTCAGTAAGCACGTTAGTCTGGTCAGTACTAGATAAAAGTGTTTCTAGTAGCACAACATGGACCTCAACTTGGTTGAGCCTTCAGAGCACACTCACGATGGGGATTGATTGCTAATGGTTTCCTGCACAGACCAATCTCGCTGTATAAGAAAACACAAGTTCAGATGATTTCTTTGAATGGGCCAACTTCTGTTGACAAGAGTATGCGACCTTTAGAGGATGCAAGGCTTTTTCTCAGAAGCACATGCCAGAGGAAGGACCCTGTGTGGCCCGAAAGCTCCCCTACTATCATCATCAACAACATAAAAATATAAGAAGCACCATATTGGTTTAGACCAATGGTCCATCGAGCCCAGCATCCTGTCTCCAACAGTGACCAGTCTTGGTTGCTTGGGAGAAGTACCCAACAGGTAAGCAATGGAAGTTGGCCTGATAAAAGGGATCATCTGAACTACTTTGTCCCTACCTCTTACATTTTGAACCAACACGACCACCATGCTCTGGCCATGATCCACAAGTCACTCACTCCATTGAAGCCCTGGGACCACTTTTACACATGACAAAAATGGGTTCTTATAAATCCTTGAGATAACACTAGGTGTTATAAATGCTGGAGTCTTGTAATGTGTGAATGCACTATTCCCCTTTTTATGCAGCGAGATCTCGCAGCCTTGTAAGACCCACCCCAGATGTGACTGGTTGCCTGGTGTGCTCTGGAGCATGACCACTTCTCGGACCCCATGGAGGACACCCCCCAATGGTGTAGGACTTTGGGGAAGGATCTGGGACCACCAGAGGTCCTGCATTTTATCTTTGCCATGGGCCCCGCAAATTCTAAGGCTGGCCCTGTGGATCGCAGCCTCTCTGTATAAGGAGGGGAAGAGTTATGGGTTATGTATCCGTTTGGATTAAATTTATGCAACTAGTCCTGATGAAAGGAATGAGGAAGCATGTGAGTTGGTACCAAGGCCGGCTTTAGGGGAAAACCGATGTTTAGGGTGGCCAAATGAGCCAGGCATGCTCCCTCTCTTGTGCCTTGTTGCAAGCCCCCAATTTGGGGGGGGAGGAAGCACCTCTGGACCATTTTGCAGCCCTCTTAAATCCACCCCGCTTCTCTTTGGGTTTGCGCTTGAGTTGGGGAATGTATCTGTTTCCCAGCTGGCTAGCTGATCACTGGTGAGCAAAGTGCTCCTGAGTCCATCCACCCCTGCAGTGCAAGTCCCCAGCTTGAGGGATGTTGGAAGCAGGCAAGCTTTCATATTTTGCCCATGGTGACGCAGTGCATGAAGCTAGCTTCGGTTAGGGCTATTTGGTGCAAGAAAATAATGTAAAATCGTTCTGTTTGGAGAGGAAGGATCTCTAGCGAAAAGGACAAAAGGCCTTGTTAGGAGGGGATATGCTGCAAATCTGAAGACGAGACTCCCAAGCTGATAGGCCTGCAGATGTTCCCAGCTGTTTTTCTTTCTCATTAATGAGGTGCTGCGCTCTGCCAGGGCTGAAGTGTTGATAACTGTGAGAACCGGAATCGGGATCTCCAATGTGAGAAATAATAGATGCCGCTTGAGTGTTCCCATTGCTGGCTCAAGTAGCTTCTGAACTCCAGCTTTGAGCTAAAGATGGAGAACAGCCTACACGGCCCATCGTCTCACTCGCTATAATTATGAACGGTTTCTCTTTCACGGTGTAGGACATAAGGTGGGAAGTTAATTCCCACTCTTAGAGGGAGAAAAGCCAAACGGGAATTGTTGCCAGAACCGAATCTTGCTACTTGATCAGTCGCATCTGACCTAGGAGTGGCCCGGGGCGCTATATTAGTAGCCGCCTTTGGCAGGGATAACAATAGATGCTTTTGAACTCTGGAGGGCTGTGATTCACAAGAGCTTTTGTCCTGGGATCCAGCTTTTGCTTTCTAAAGTTGTCCTAATGCATTTTTGAGGGGGAAGAAAATATCACTCGAAGGCTGCCACGCTCTGAGTTCTTGAATCTGTTGGGATATTTTTACCTCAAGACCTAGTAGGAGAAAGCAACATCCCATGGCATTTATTTGCACAAATGTGAGCTGGGTTCTCTACCAAAGAATGAACAGAGAAACCCTCTCGGTGGTTACCGTAAGCTTGAGGGGTGTGTTTGCCTGTCTGTAAAATGAATTGGCTTTCCCGCTTGAAGGGGATTCGGTCTTAAACCACGACATCGCTGATGACTTAACAGTCAGCGTGGGCAAACCGTGGCTTTGGAGCCACCTGTGGCTCTTGAGCAAGGACAGTCCCTGGTTTGCTGTTGCCAAATTGGGTGGGTGGGTCTGTCTTTGCACCCAAGTCTTAATAGCTGAATTGCAGCTGCTCCTCAAAATCTCAGCCCTCCATTACTGCAGAGGTCCAGTTGTGCCAGCCAGTCACAAAGAAGGTGAGGCAGGGAGTGGTGAGGCTTCGCCTAGGAGATGCTTCAAAGGGGTCTGCGTCCGTCTGTCTTGCGGCTATTGGCCATATGAAGATTTTAGGACACGGCTCTTGGGATCGGGAGCTTTGCCCGCTCCTGGATTGAGTCCTTCCCTAAAAGACGCTAGGTATTGGAATAAGAAATCCAGCCCATAAAACCATGTAGCAACTAAGATGACTTTGTGATCTCTTGATCTTCTTTCAAGCTTCTTTAATTGAGAGGGAGAACTTGACTCCAATTGCCCCATTTCTGTGATAGTGAAAAATAACTTAGCATTTCTAATGCATGTAATGGTTTTATTTGCTTGAATATTTTTAAACGTGAGATCTTGTCACATCTTGGTACCCCAGTGGCTTATCTTGTACAAACCTATCCTACTCTATTTCTGGCTTAAAAACTGCAACTGGAAATGCCTGGGATAAATAGCAGCGATACATTTAAGGAACACTTTCCTTTTTCACACCCTCCAGAGTGTTTCCATGGCAGATTCTGCATGCAGATTACAGCTTTGACAAAGCTACCAAACATAAGCGAGAACCGCTCTACCTTGTAGAAGGGAGGGGAGCGTTCTCCAGTTACTGATTTAGAGCAATTCTCTGCCTCCCCACCCCCCCTCCATCTTGCACAGAAGAGAGAGACTCCCTTTTGGAGGTAGAAATTGGAGAAAATGATCCTTGCCAGATTAAGCTTTGTGCGCTTGCAAAGAAAAGGCATCCGTTTTTTAATATTTAAATTGCTGATGATCGTCCTTGGGGATGCCATGCTTTCTAGGGTCGAGCTTGAGAGGTGGAAAATGAAATTCTTACACAATGAAGGCTGGACTCACTGCTTGCTTTATTTATCTGTTTTTACCCTGCCCCTCTCGCAAAAGTGGCTCGAGGTGGCTTACCTGCATTAGTTGCATTTTTTCCATTGCCGCCACTGGGAAAATGCGGTGAATGCAGGTTCCTGCTTATGCAGGCTTGGCCATTGCTGAAGGTTTCTAAATATGTGCTGTCTTTCCACTGCTTAGCCCAAATGAAAAGATTTTCTGGCTTCAAGAAGACAATGATTTTAATTCCATAGGACCCTCTGTAGATTACTGTTTCTATGTCCTCTCTGAACTTCCTTCATGTGTCTTCATGGGGGAATAGAACAGCATGATGCTGCATACTCGATAAGGTCTAACCAGCCCCCTCTCGGACCTCATCCCTGGGATTCTTCAAAGCTCCCTGAGCCCATTGTTTCTGGGATAGTGGTTCTGGGTCCATCTCTGGTGATGGAGTCACATAAAAGGTTTATGTTGGATGCCAAACTTGGATTGTGACTCTTCTTTCTCAAGGTCATTTCAGTGATGTTAGAACATCCTTGAAAATCTTTGCCAAAAGTCACTTAGGTGCCTGTAGGGTGGGAAACTGAGTTGTTCGGCTTGAGTAATAGGGAGTCGCTTGGTTATATCTCTGTAGACCTTGGATTTTGAGCCTGCTGTTGGCCCAAGCAAGACCGTTGTTTTACCTCCTCATAAATGCAATTTTTTCTCCACCTTATGTTTTGACTTCCTATCCTTGTCAATAGAGTGACTTTTGAAAAATCCCACCCCTAGTTTCAAGGTAGACTGCAAGAAAGAGAATGAGGCTACATCTTTGTAGGGTGCCCTTGTCTGCTGCAATTTATGGGTTTCGCTCAATGAGTGAAGGGGAAGCAAAGATGACTGCTCTCTTGTAAGTAAGAGATGGCATGTCAAGAGATTTTTTTTTTTAAATTCCCAATAGAATAGGGAGATGGTTCTTCCTAGGATTACCTCTCTGAATGTTTGACCTGCACTGTGGAGTCCTCAGTGTTTAATTTTTATTTATTTATTTTCTTGCTGTAGAACATGGTCCAAGACCATTCCTGGCAAGGTTGAATTCTTCTCCAGCGAGGGCTCAGACACCTCTATCCCAATACCTGTCGTGCCACTGCAAGGCGTTGATGACTCCTATCCGCCCCAGAAGAAGTCCTTTATGATGCTCAAGTACATGCACGACCACTACCTGGACAAGTATGAATGGTTCATGAGAGCAGATGATGATGTTTACATCAAAGGGGACAAATTGGAGAACTTCCTCCGTAGCTTGAACAGCAGCGAACCCCTCTTCCTTGGACAGACTGGACTGGGCACCACGGAAGAGATGGGCAAACTGGCCCTGGAACCTGGGGAAAACTTCTGCATGGGCGGCCCGGGGGTGATCATGAGCCGGGAGGTGCTGAGGAGGATGGTCCCACATATTGGGGAGTGCCTGCGGGAGATGTACACCACCCACGAGGATGTGGAAGTAGGGAGGTGTGTGCGGAGATTTGCCGGCGTGCAGTGCGTCTGGTCTTACGAGGTAAGGAAATGTGTGTTTGGTGGGAGGGGTTTGGGGCCGAGGGCAAGGTACCGGTCTGTTGATCCGGGGACTTTTTCTTCTAGCAAACCGAAACTCATGGGTTGCGGCCCATCTGGGAATATGGTTCAAACGCTAATAACATAAGTGAAAAGTAGCTTTGGGGTGTTGCAACGTATCCCTGAGCTTTATTCTGTTTTCCTTTGTAGTCTTGCAGTCCAATTTATAGTCTTACAGGATTTTCTCATTTCCCACCCCCCCCATCCTCTTGGCTGCAAGAAATGCCTCAAACAGGTTTTTGATGTCTTGGGACAGGAATGGAGAAGGCATAATGCCACCCAGTACAGAAAGCTGGCATGTTCTCTTGTCTTCCAAGGGCGGTCTACTTAGCTTGCTAGTTACAATAGTAAGAGGTGGGGTTTCTCAATGTTTAGATAATGTAGAGGTGGGGAACATCCAGCTGCGGTCTTTTGTGGCCCATAGCCAGGGGTCAGACGACAGCTAGAGGCTCCCCTACGTCCCCATTGCTTCTGGGCCAATGGCCACCTACATAGGGGGTGAGGTCCTGCTCTCCTCCCCCCGCAGGATGCTCTGGCCTACGGAACCCTCTGACAGTGGGGATCCAGCCCCCAGGGCAGAGCAGAGGGAAGGTTCCCCACCTCTGCTGTACTATTTCTCGGTCGCCTTAATTTCAAACACCCAGAGAATGTTTTAATCTTATGGTACTATCCTAGGAGCAGGCTTGTATCGTGAACCTATCCCCCCCCCTTCCCTGTGCGTGCCAGCGCACACATAACACAATTACACTTGGCCATTCCTAATAGTTACGAGCAGTGGTACCTGCCATCACAAGCCCCCCATCCCCAAGTAGATGCTCACTCACAGGAGCTTATCAGAAACTCTTGCCCTTATTCAAGCATTCATGTCGGCACCTCTGTTGCCTGCTATTCCACCTTGGTTATAAAAGAGCCCCCCATTTACCGACCAGCATTCAGGCTTGCTAGGAGCTCTGGTCGCAGATCAGCACCCTGTATCGAACCCACCACAAAACGACAGTGCAAACCCAGAGAACGTGCGAAATGAGCTGAGACAACAAATGGAGGAACACAAGGAAGCAACGAGGCAATGCTGGTCGATAAAATTAGCCGTGGTGTGATCCCACCTGCTGTCTGACCATTGGTAAATGTTCCTCCATTCCATTTGCACATGGCAACCTGTAGCAGACACGCTAGTGGCCTGACTTTTCTGAGGTGGTTGTCCTTTGTATGCCCGTCAACCTGATCTGTTGAAATCGGTGGTTTCCCTTCCGTCGGCTTGAGGCTGCTGAAGGAGGGAAAGAAGCAAGGTTTCTAATTGTGTTGATCTTGGCATGTGTAGATGTGGAAAAATAAATAAATCTTGACATGGGGAGAATTCCAAAACCAGTTCCTGTACCGTTCCTGTAGAGAACGGTCGTGGTGCTATTCTAGTCTATGCTCAAACTTGAAATGACTTGCATAGTGCCAATGGTATGCAAAGTACTCGCTGGAATTGGATCTTCCCTTTGATTGGAGTCTCTTATTTATTTATTTTATTTTATTTTATCACGTTTTTAATCCTCACCCTCTTGCCATCAGCAGCTCGGGGCAGCTCACAACTATCACAATTAAAAAAAAAAAATGCATATAAAAATACAGATATAAATATAAAATAGGAATAAATAGCAAAGGAAAAATCCATTAAAACAAACAAAAAACAAACACACAAGTGGCGTTAGAAAACCTTCCCGCACCCCCATCTGAACCCCCCACCCTTCTACCGTCTCCCTCGCCAAAAGCCTGGCGCAAGGTCTTGGACTGTCTTCGGCAAGAGGGAAGGTCCAGGGCCATGCGGACCTCCGTTGGGAGGGAGTTCCGCAACCTAGGTGAAGCCACTGAGAACGCACTCCCCATCGTTGCCACCCAAGATATTTTCTCCCAGCTGACCACAGGGGCTGATCCAAGGCCCAGGGAGTCAGACGTTCCTGCAGGTAGGCAGGGCCCAGGCCGTGTAGGACTTTATAGGTCAAAACCAACAGTTTGAATCGGGCTCGGAAGGCTATATAGGCAGCCAGTGCAGAGAATAGAGCACTGGTGTAATGTGCTCACAATGGCCCATTCGTCGTAAGGAGATGGGCCTCCGCTTTCTGCACCAGCTGTAGTCTCCGAACCATCACCAAGGGTAGCCCCACGTAGAGCGCGTTGCAACAGTCCAGTCTAGAGGTGACGACGGTGGCCAGGTCAGAGTCCGAGACACATGGCCGAAGCCATCGCACCGGATGTAATTGCCGGAAAGCACTCCTTGCCATAGCCGCCCCCTGGAGATCCAAACGGAGCTGCGAATCGAGGAGCACCCCCAGGCTACGGACCTGAGGGACCAACGGAGGGCGAACCCCATCAATGATGGGGGCCACCATTCCCTCAGCCCCCCCCACCAGCGTCACCTCCATCTTGTTGGGATTCAGCTTCAGATGGGATTCAGCTTTAGAAGAGTTGCAGGATGCGGAGGAGAAAGGTCTTCCTGCAGTGGGTCCCTGAGTGTGTCTATGTACGAAGCTTGCCGCTGTTCTGCCTGCGTAACATGGGAGGCAGCGTTGCATTTATTTACTCAATATTTTTCTACCTCGCACCCTCCTGCTCACAGAGCAGCTCAGGGCAGCTCACAAAACATATAATCAACAATAATATATAATAATAATAATAATTCATAATAAAACAATATACAATTAAAAAATTCATTAAAATGCTAAAAATATACTAAGAGGGCAGAATACCCCACCCTACCCATCTCCCTCTCCAAAGGCCCAGTGGAACAGCCAGGTCTTACGCTGTCTTTGAAAAGAGGGGAGGTTTGGGGCCTGGTACGCCCCCATCAGGAGGGAATTCCACAGCCTAGGAGCCGTCACCGCTCCTTCGACTTCGAGTCGGGCATCCCCGGCCGACCGCAGGGGCCGCAATACGACCCGGGGCCTGAGGCGGTCCCGCAGGTAAGCAGGGCCCAGACTTTTTAGGGCTTTATGGGTCCTTACCAACGCCTTGAATTGGGCCCAGAATATAATAGGCAGCCAGTGCAGAGAACGGAGCACTGGTGTAATGCGCTCATGGCGACCCGTTCCCGTTAAGAGACCGGCCGCCGCATTCTGCACCAGCTGCAACCTCCGGACTGTCCCCAAGGGCAGCCCCGCATAGAGTGCGCTACAGTAGTCTAATTTGTTCAAGCAGCGCTAGGGGCTAGCCACGGATGAAGCCTGGGTTTGCAGGGTTTGGGTAGAGAAATCTGGGGAATTTATTAGGAGACTCGCAGGGCAGACAAAAATGGGACCTGCCACTGAAGTCCATTCACTGCCACCTCAGCGGGGCTTTGCAGAGTCATCTTTCACCATAGGTGGACTTTCCAAAGTCCCTCCCCCACCCCACCAGGAGGGAGCTTTGCCATGCCAGTTTTACCAGTGAAGCTTGTGAGCTTTACCTGCCTAGACTGACACCCCATGGGCTCCCCCTGTTAATCTGAGTTGTACAGTAGCAGCATAAACATTGGAAGAACATTAACGATACTGCACCACAGGATGACGTGGTAGTAAGTGACATTGATTCCCCGCCCCCCCATCCACCCCCCAATAGTTAACATCATGGCTGTGATCTGCAGACTATTTACTCCAGAGTTAGACCCATTGGATCCCTCCGGGACTACTTCAGAGTAAGTGATTTATGGATCGTGGCCAATGCAAAGAGCTACCCAATGAGAACCTCCTGTGTTTAGAATTAGAAGCCTTCCCAAAGGCACAGCTCCTAGTCCTAACGAAGGCGGTGGGAGCTTCTCAGTGAACACCAGCAGGTCCAAGATTTGATCTGATGCCTTTGATTGCTTCAGTGGGACAGACAGTCACTCCTTCCACAAAAGAAACGCTGCTCCTCAATAGCAAGTGTGTGTGTTAAATGAGTGTGAACGCAGACTTCAAATGGTGCTTGGGAAAAGCAAGGTGCTCCCAAGCCCCTGTTCCCAAGGACTGGGAGTGATTTATGAGCTTGAAAAGTGCATGGCGATGCTACATTGAGCTCTCAAGGAGACAGAGGCAGAATCTGGGCTGCTTATATATATATTTTTTTCCTCTTTGTAAAACTCTTGAAGTTGAAGCTTTGATATCTTTGCTTTCAGATTGCCAACGTATTTGATTTTAATGGGCCTACGGGGATTTTACTTTTAAGGCAAAACAATAGCTGTATGAAACCATGCAGCTGTCTCAACCAGCTGTGTTGGGAAGGGTTTTATTGTTAAGCCCAGGGGTTTCGCGTGTGCAAGCAAGCATGAAAAAGACTGCTGTGATTGTTGTAAGTCAACGGATTGCGTTTTAAAGTTGGATGGCAAGAACCGTCTTGGTGGATCTTGCCGTATTGGGGTTTTGCCCCTACATTCCTTAGGATGACTATGGGCAGGAATGTTTGCTGTGTTTCCCCATTTGGTAAAGGGGGAAACGCCGTGAACGCAGGTCCCTGATGGGGTGCGCTGTCGCGAGACAAAAGCCCTGTAAAAACCGGTTTTCCCACAGAGTATTTTTAACTACGTGAAAGGAGTAGGCCGCAGGATGCCCGGGCAAACAGTTCACCAGTGTCAGGGTGCAAGCCAAGGTTTAACCACCGGGCTATCTCCCTTTTGCACATTTCTTGTAGCGTGGAAAGGGACACTTTCCACTTCTAGTCCGTCGGCCTCAAAGACATGGGACAGCAGCATGGGGTTGTTAGCAGCAGCAGAGGCAATATCTGAGGCAGAGTGGGGAAGCAGCGGGGAAAAGCACGTGTGGAAGAAGGAAATGGCGCAATTGTTGTCTTCCACGGGAAATTTAAAAAGTGTGAGACGATGCTCATATGAATATTGTATATACCCACCCCCTGCCCTTATGTCTGTTGGGAGGCTTAGCATTGGAGGTCCTCCTGATAATATGAACAATTTTTTTTCCTTCCGTTTGAAGTTATTCAGTGGACCTTCCTGCAAGAAATTGAATTCAGAATTGCAATCTTCTTGTCCAGACTTTCAGGCTGTCCTTCACCTACATTATTCACTTCAGAAGGGCAGATCTCCTGTTCGGTCATTTTCTCATAGGACGTTACCAGATGTAACGCTCATTTTGGTGGCAAACACTAACCACTCGTTTGGGTGGCAAACGCACAATGGGTCGTTATTTCCGTTCATGCCCTGCTGCGTGTTTGCTACCCAGTATTTCTCCTTGTTTGCCTGCAGATGTGGATGGACGTGCCACTGTCACTCTAGGACTATAAAGGAAGCCTTTGCCCCCCCTGGCTCCCCGCTGGACAACTGCTGAATATGCTAGCAGCTACCCAATAGTAGTATCCATGGAACCGTAAATCCATCCCACGTTTCCTGTTATGTCCAGTAAACTCTATAGCAACCCATGGGCAATAGCCAACAACAGAACCTTCCTCCATGGATGTTTTCAAAACCTGGCTAGATAAGCATTCATCTGTGATGCTGTAAGCAGAGTTTATCTAGCTTTGGAGCAGAGGGTTGGACTAGACAAAACTTGAGGTCCCATTCAATCCTACATTTCTACGAAGGGGGCTGCTTGCAAAAGCTAGCTGATGATTCTTAGAAATCAGTTGGATAGCTCACCGGTTGAGCATACCATTGCCATGTGGTCTTGCCACCATGTTGGCACAAGAGGATAGCCATTGGTCTCCAGTTAAAATGTTTGCATTTTGCCTTAGATGGGGGATGTTGAGATTGCAAAGCCTTTCCCAGTAAGAGCAATTTGGAGAGAGAAGTTCATTTACTTAAAGAAGATTTTGTGGCAGTTTCATGGTGTAAGGAGGAAAACGTTATTCTCAACTTCCCTGTATTTGTTCCCTTGAAAAAAGCAGTTCCTCCTTTCACTTGGTTGAAAAGGTATCACTCAGTCCTGTTTTGCATCAGGGGCTGTTTAGCTTGGTTACATTATTTTGAATTCTGATCTTGGTGTGTCATTGTTGACCTTGATTTCTTCGGGGAAGGGGAGAACATAGGCTGTGCACTTGAGTTTGGTTTGGGCATAATGTAGCTGGAGAGTTTTTGTCTGATACGATACTGCTTCTAGTTCGCCAGATGACCTGCAGTAGTAATGCAAGCTGAAAGCTAAATGGAGAATACAACCGGGGAAGTGTGTCAGCTGAAACTTGACAATGGTGTTCAGCAGGCCAATAAGGGTCCCTTACGTGTACAGTACCAGCAATCTTTCTCAAAACTCCCTAATTCCACTAAGAATTAGGATCCGCAATCTGTTGTGGATTCCAGGAGCGGCTAGGATTAGCAATTACCTTAAGAACATGTCGGCAAAGGCTAATCCTTCATTGCGTGGCTGAATAAAGAACTGTAATATAATACCCCTCCCCCACCCTCATTTCACATTCTTAATTATCGTGTACTTGCAGTGAGAGCATGTCTGAAGACCCAGGTGTGTCAAGAAGTCAAGTTGTCTTAAAATAAATAAATGTGGTAGCTCAAACACAGGGGTGGGGAAGTTTAAGCCTGGGACCAAATGTGACCTGGGGCTAGTTTTTTAATCGACCCCTTTCCAGTTCCTGGATCTTGCTCTTGGATCCAGTTCTTGCCCGCCCCCCCCTCCACCCCCGGAACCTGAAAGTCTGAGATCGGGCTAAGGAAGCAGAGATGAGAGCATGCACACGTAGCTAGGAGATGGATCCATGATTTGGACCCTCCTCTTCCTGAGCGCACCCTTCGAGCACCCGCCGTCTACTTATATGCGGCTCTTGGAGCTTGTACTAAATTTCAAAATGGCCCAGGGGGGAGGGAAAAGGTTCCCCACCTCTGCTTTAAAATATTTGTAGTTACTTGTGTCATTTATTGTTTTAGTTATGAGGGAACACAGTTGTGGTTTTATATGTAGTCTAGATTCTTGTGTAATTACGCTGTGTGTGAAAACAAAAAAGTTTCTGGAAGAGCATCCTGATGAACTTGGATAGTTCCGTAGGAAACTAGTTTGCGAGTTACTCTTCTCGCCTTTTTAGACGAAGTGCACGTGGGCAAGGGATGTTAAAGGGTCCACTCGTACTCCCAGTTTTGGATGCCGTGCCTTCTTGAAGTCCCCTGCATCGCTACCAACTCTTATAAATTATGTCCTCCTGTGAAAAAGGACCCCAAACAAAGGACAGACTAGTTGTACGGTGGTGGAATGGGCTCTGTCGAAGACGCAAAGTAATTCAACGGAAAAGAGATGCCCATGATCTCCTTATTTATGTCAGGGACCACCGGCTGGAGCGTGGTGACAGGGTCAGTGCTGGAAAGGTTGGTGCAGGATTGGGGTCTCAGGATTCCGAGGGTCACGGTGGGAATTGATGGTTTAAGCCTGGCTCCTTACAGTTTATTGTGATAATGCCTAGAGATCTGGGTCATGGGCTATACCCCTATTTAGGTGCTTAGACACAATGAAAAGATGATCCTTGCCCCAAAGACACTGCAGTCGACTATTCATTTCAAGTAACAGCAGACGGCATGCAGCTTTCAGACAGGAATGTTCTGTCTCTTTCTTTGGCCCCTTCATAAGAAAAGCAGTTGTGACCTGTGGTTGGTTTGGTTTTTTGTTGTTTTTTTTTAAAGTGAAAATGTTGCCATCCAAAAGAAAGCTGCTGTTCTTCTCGTTTGTCTTTAGAAATAAAACGAATTGTCACTCTTGTGTAGCAGTGAAGCGGGTGAGGTGTCTTTGACCTGTGATCTAAAAGAGCCAAAAATATCTCAGCAGGTTGGAAATGGAAACAAGGTGCTGGTGGAGGAAGTGCTTAAAATAGACGGTTGAGGTTTTACGAAGGCGACGATGGTTAAATACCTTCTAGCAGAAATGCTCTGGGAACGTTGTTGCGACATGCTGTTGCTTGGAACGAGGCAAGAGCTGGGGCCAGTGGAACGAGGAGAGATTGTCGCAGGCACTTTCTCTTAACGTTGTGCGGTAATTGGTTTCCCGTTGCTGCACTGAGGAAAAGAAGGGCTGGGAGGGAGAATAATACTTCCCAGCAAGCGCCTTGGGCTTTGGAGGAGGGACTGCATTTCCCAGCAAGCTTTAGGTGGTAGCCAGTTGGTGAGGACAGCCAGCCAATGACCAGCCTCCTCCCATCGGAGAGGAAGATGCCAGGTGCAGCCAGTTTGGAAGGGGACGGCACATAAGGAGTTTGAGACCTGATCTAGCCAGAATTTGGCTCAGCAGCTAATGGAGAGACTTGTTGGCATTTCCAGGCCTGCCAGAGAGAGCTTGATATTCTCTTGGGGTGGGGTGGGGGCGGTGTGGGGATGTCGAACCCCTTTTTCATTGTTGGCAGGTCATGTCCTACAACAAAGTCCTCGTTTGTTTGGGGTGGGTAGCATAAAAATTGCAGGCCGAGCAAAGATGGCTTGGAACTTGGATGCTTCTGGGATAGTGCACGAATCAAACGGCTTGGGTCTACTGAGGTGGGCGCCCGGAGGAAATTATGGATTTGGACCGGTTATAGATCTGGATCTTTAGTTTCTGGTTTTGGACAGATCCGTTTTTAAAAATATTTTTTAATTGAAAAAAAAACAAACCAAAAACATGTACAAAATGGACGCTGGACCATTCTGTGCACGCGCAACCTTTTCCCAAATTGAGAAAGGGCAGCCAGTCGGCACGTGTGCAGTGGTCATTTTACGCATGTGCAGACGGGCTGCCCTTTTCCAAAATGGTGGTGACGCTGCCTCCGCCATTTTGAAAAAGGGTGCGTGCTCAGAATGCTCCAGTGTCGGTTTTGTGCATGTGCGGTTATTCTTTTTATTTATAGACTTTAATTTAAACCGAACTGCAACAGACGTGTTGTGGCTTGTATGGATTAATCTGTAACTGCCTGTAACAGGGAGTTAAGATTTAACCATAATCTGAAATAACTGTCCCTAGCGTCTGCTAGACAGGAGCAGAGAACCAGTTCCTACCTGCAAGCACTAAAAGGCTGAGCTCGCTGGAAGGGAGCAGAGATGAGGACGGGTACCCGAGGCCAGGGGACAGATTCTGGGCCTTCCTCTTCCTGAAAACATCCCTTAATCACCCTTACTTCCAACTTGCACGTGGCCCTTGAAGCTTGTACTCATTTTCAAAGGGAAAAGGTTCCCGTTATGATATCTCTGCACAGGGCCGGCCTTGGAATTTGTGCAGTTTATGGCAAAGATGAAATGTGGGACCTTTGGTGGCCCCTTTTCCATTGCCCTGCTCCCCTGAATACCCTCTGCAGGGCCCTATAGGTGGCTGGGTTTGGGCCCCCTGCCTTGGTGAAAATGGGGACTGCTTTGGGTCCCCTGGAAGTAAATAAAAGAGTGTGGCCCAAGACAGTCATAATCAGCTGACTGCAGTGACGTACCCCACATGGAAGATAATTTGTACAAAATCTGTCCTGCTGAGGAGTATTTGTGGCTGTGCCTGCTTTTTAAATCCCTCTGGTTTGGCAAATGGAAGTTGCTTCTCCTTTACCAAGCTGCCACCTTCTCCTTAATTGATCCTTAAAACGCTTTAAACATTTTAGCCCTAATTTCCTGTTAAAAGCTTATCTGGACCCCTGACTGTGTGAACTTGCTTGGCTATTGGCTACAGTCCTCTTAAAATCTTGCCGGGAATCCCGATTGTCTAAAAGGTAGGGATTATCTTGCATGCTTAGGACAAAGTGACCTTTTAAATTCTAGCCCAGAAAGTTGACGGCCGAGTCGAGAAGCTCTTTAAGAATCTTGTTGTGTCATTCTTCTTAGATATTGAAGCTTAAATTTCCACTCAAACTTGTTGCAGTTTAGCAATAAACAGGACTGGATAGTTCTAAATGCAGATTTCTGCTGGTTTAGCCTGCGGAACGAGCCCATATATACACACGCAATGAGACGCACAAGAACCTTGTCAGTGGTTCTTGTTAAATCATACAGTAATCATGATGAATCTCTTAAAAACCCTGTTTAACTAAAATCATATGCCTGGTTTAAGATTTGATATGCTGATAATCCAGAATATAGTCTCTCTAAATTTCTTTTGAAGTGGGTTGTCTGTGATTCTGTCCATCTTGTACTCTGCATTTAGTCCTCGGCTGGTGTGCTGGCAAGGCGTGTGTCATCCCCCCCCAGCACAAGAGAGAAAACACACACACACACACACACACACACACACACACACACACACACACACACACACACACACACACACACACAC
>QEPC01012846.1:1906821-1921696 GCA_003113815.1 Sphenodon punctatus
CGAAATAATTAAATAACAGATTTGAGCTTGTGGCAGATGGGACTTGTCCACTAATGCTCCCCCGTCTCGGTATTTAAAGATAAAGGAAGATGCTGATACAGGCACTAAGAATCTTTTTCGAAAGCTTCCCAAATGTAACTGCTTTGCTTTCCCTCCTCTTGGCTCTGTTGCAATAACAATTTTTTTTTTTTTTAAAAAAGCAGAGAAATTAAACTCTGCAAGTTCTGCTTCTGTGGAGTAGCCGTTCACATACACTTGGTGTCTCCGAATGAGACTCCGGACGAACGGCTGCTGCTTCTCCTTTTTTTTTAGCATAGGCCAAAAATAATCCTCACAAACCTGTTCTGAACTTTGTCTCCATCGGCCTCCCCAACAGAGGCAGGCGAGTGTTCTATGAGCAGCGGAGCAGAGTTTTCCTGTGCGCGGCTCCAAATCGACATGACAGGCGTAGGATGCCCCTTGCGAGAGTAGCAGCCGGGTGCTAATGGCCTCTACTGACCTTCAGTGCATTTAATTACTTGGCAGTAACTCCCTTTAAACCTTGTTTGAACTAAAAACCAAGATGTTTTGGCTGGTTATGTCACCAGGGCATTAGCGTGGAATGCAGGAGAGGGAGTGTTCGCTTGCCTCGGCTGAGTTGCCCAAAGGCTTTTCTGGATGACGTTGTGTTGGAGCCCCTGTTAGTGTAATTACATGGTGCCATGTTCTGGCAGTGGCATGAGGAATGTTTATTACTTGTACTGTGGCATCTGCCAATTCAGGAAGAAGGCATCCTGTCCCTAAGACAGGGCGAGGGGAAACGTTTCTAATCCAGGGGCCACATCAAAAATTAATACACGCTCCAGAAGCCACGTAGGGGGTGCACTCAGGAAGAGAGAGGTCGAGATCATGGATCTGTCCCCTGTCCTTGTGTGACGTCGTCATCTCTGCTCCCTTCCCCTCAGCTCGTTCAGTGCTTGAGGGCGGGAACTGGGGCCAGGGGGTCAGATCCAGGAACTGGAAAAGAGCCAGATAAAAACTAGCCACAGGCCTTATTTGGCCCCCGGACCTGAGGTTTCCCCACTCCTGCGTTTTATAGAACGATGAGCATGAAGTCATCTTGACGCTGAAAGCCTGCATGTTCCATTTCGTCCTGCTTCTCTGTACGCTGTCGTATGGAAGTGCCCCTCGGAAGGCATCCCGCAGAGTAAGTTTTTAAATAAAAGATGCATGGGTAAGCAGCCGTGTCCAATTTTCCAGGGCATGCTGGCTTTGGCTGTTGATCCTTCCTGAAATATCTTTGTGTCACTGGGAACGTCTGTGCCAGCTTTTCAGACTTTCCCTCTTTTTGGTGTGAGCTTTTATGGGTAATCCTCCCTCCCCCCCCCCCCTTTCCTATCCCATCACAAATATTATCCCCATTTTAAAACAGCAACCTAGGCAGACCAGTAAAAACCATGAAAACCAATGTCTAAAAAGATCATTTTCTGTAAGAGCACTTGCTTCTCATTCTTGTTGGTTACAGAGCCTGGACAGCTGTAAATTGGGGAATCTCAAATCCTTGGTGAAATAGGCTAACCTGATTAATCAAAAGAATGCTGCTGATGCATCCCTCTTAACAGTCTGAATAGCCAAAGGGACAAGCCCTCTGCTAATAAGCTTCACCCCTCAACAAATAACCTCCGCCCCTCACATGCTTACGCACCTCTCAAAATTCCAAGTGCGTAAAGACGGACAGACTCTTTCCTAGTTATTAATCTACATAGTTTCTTGTCATTCCATCATCTTCCCATTGTCCCTTTAAGTGGGTTTTTTTTCCTTGGAGGCAACCAGGAAAGAGGTTCTTGGGGCTTGAATACTGGCCTTTGCCTTTCTCCAGCCCCAAAACAGGGAATGTTCCTCCTAAATAAGACTCCTTTTTCTGCTTGGTCTTCCATGGTAATCATCCATTCTTCCTGGCTAACCAGTGACAGGTAAGCATCGTCTGCCGTAAATACAGCCATGTGTTTGGGTTTCATTTTTAATGGCTGGCTTTTAATGGAACGCCATAGATAGCGGTGCTTGTAGTTGCTTGACTGTCATTTTGAGCCATGGCTTCAGCCATGTAAAGGCTGCAGACGTCACTCTGGCGAAGGAAGTGGCTTTGACACAGAGAGCGTTGGGCACATGCTTGCAAACAAGGACAAGCTGGGGCAATGTATATTTGAATTTGGTGTGCGTTGGGCTCTTAAGGTGGATGTTACAGAGAAGGGGGGTGGGANACAGACGTCACTCTGGCGAAGGAAGTGGCTTTGACACAGAGAGCGTTGGGCACATGCTTGCAAACAAGGACAAGCTGGGGCAATGTATATTTGAATTTGGTGTGCGTTGGGCTCTTAAGGTGGATGTTACAGAGAAGGGGGGTGGGAGGCAGTTGCTCCTCCGAATGCGCTAAGCTCTTCACCTGTGACTTTGTGGTGCTGGTGGACCTGGATGTGCGCGAGGCTGCACGCCAACCTAATTGATGGGATACAGACGTGGGTGCACATTAGCCTGCGGACTCCGAGACCTCACCATGCGGGGAGGGTGGCCTGCGTGTCCGGTTAGTGGTGGCTGGTGGGGGTGAACACCTAATAAACAGGCATGCTGACACCCTCTCCTGGTGTGGTCTACTGTCTTGTTTGTTAACACCTTCTCTCTCTCTCTCTCTGACCCCTGACAGAGGACAGTGGCATTCAGCCCCCAAAGAGGGACTTTCCTACCTAAGTAGGGACTGTTCGGCGGTAGGATGTTGTTGATCGCATCTGTGTTCTCTTCATTATGAGAAGAAAGTATCTGTGCAGTGTTGGCGGTTTTGGTCCAGGACAGACACACCTTATTTCCATTGGCCTTAGTTCCTGGGGCTTGTTCATACAGCACTTTGTTATAGTGTGTAGGGACGCAAATCCACATACTGTGAAATCCTTACAACGTCTTGTTTCTCCGCCACCTGATGCCAAGGGTTTGCTTGCCAAGGTTCTGACTCTTATCAGTTAACAAGGGTGTTGTGTCCAGATGAAGAGCATAAACAGAAGTAGTTCTGCGTCGGTTGCCCCACTTCGCTGTGACGTAAGTATCACTGAACTGTGGTCGTCAGCCATTCCCATGAACACATGCTTCAAAATACAAACCAAAGGAGAGATGCAAGATTGCCCTTCTGGGTTTTAGGGTCCTGAATGGTTTGTGCTCTGGCTATGTTCGATACCTGCTTCTTGAACGTGACCCTACTAGTTGTCTGCATTCGGAAATCACCCGCTGTCTGGAGATTCTGCCATCACCCCTTAAGTTGGCAGGTGATCAGGCCTTTGCTGTGCCCCCGCCCCCCGGCGGTCCGTGTGTAACTCCCTCTTTCTAGAAGTTCATCTCGGTTTCTCCCGCCTCGTTTTCTAAAAGCACCTGAAGACTTTTCTATTCTCCTGGTGTTTTTAGAGGATCCAAATGCTGAGAACGTGTTTTTCCTCCCTACCCCCTTCTATGTTCCCTTTTAAACTGTTTTCAATGAATTTTATATGCATTTTAAGTTGTTTTTAAGGGTGTGGTGGTGTATTTTTGTTCTTCTATTCTGAAGTGTTCCGAACACCATTGGGCGGCAGGGGGAATTGCTATTAATGATGATTCTTCTGTATTCCTGACTTTTCAGGAGTACATCCTTCTGTTCCTGCTCCTGTATTAACATCAGTTTAGTGTTTGTGCGAATGCTTCAGGAGTAAAACCAGAAGCAAGGGCCAACTCCATCGGGTAACCGTTGATCGAAGAGTTATAAAAGTAGGGTGTGCGTGTGTGATTTGTCAACTTCCTAACAAAACTTCTCAGCATCTGTTAATAACCACCTTCCTGTGAAGACTGCAAGGCTTTTGATGAGCAACCTGTTCTTTTCTTGTTAATCTTCTCGAGGAAACTAATCTGTTCTCGGCGTTTCCCTCTTTTCTTCTCCTCAAAGAGACTTGGCAGGAAATTAGTTGACAGGTCACTTTGGATATAGTTCCTGTACTGGTTTTGAGTTACACTGCCATGTAAATATGTGACTTTAAAAAAAAAAGTAAAGAAAAGAAATCTTCATGTAATTATCTACCGTTGCACCATCCACTAGGGGATGGGTGTCGCCCATTCTGATTTATCCATAACGGACAGTTACGGATTAATCCGTACCAAACCGCAACATCCCTATTGCGGTTTAGTTTAAAATCTGTAAATAAAAAATGTGCATGCGCAAAATGTCCGGGATCGTTCTGCACATACACGGCCACTTCAAAATGGCGACGGCAGTGTCGCCACCATTTTTAAAAAGGGTAGCCAATCTGTGTGTTCAGTGGCCATTGCGCGCATGTGCAGACTGCCTGCCCTTTTCCAAAATGGCAGTACTGCCGCCACCATTTTGAAACAGCCGTGCATGTGCGGAACAGTCCAGCAGCCATTTGCACATGTGCAGTTTTAAATTTTAATTGATTTAAATACAAACTCATAATACGGATCCAGAATTAAAGATGATCCGGATCTGTAATTCCCTCTAGCCTAGTCAGATGCCCATTTCACACGACACCTCTTTCCCCCCATGTCCACATGTGGGAATTGGGGGGGGAGGGGGGGCACGCCTGCGTGACTGCCTGGAGGGGGGGACGTGCATGCTTCTGCGCTCCACTCACCACCCATTGCCCACACACGGAGCCATCTGCCAAAACGGCAATGGCTCTGTGCGTGGAGATGGGTGTGCGTCCGTGTAATGGCCAGCCACGTGCCGCACACCCACCACGGCGCACACCCATCTCCCCCCCCGCACCAAAGCCCATTTGAAAAGGACCAAAGAGATGTCTTCTGCTCCAGAGAAGACACTATTATGTTTGGCGCGAAATGTACAAGTGAGCATTCTGTCTTGTCTGTTGCCCGATGACGAGTTCTCTGTGACACAGAAGCCTCAAGAAAATACCAAACTGGGGAAAAGAGCACAAGTCAGCGAGCAGAGAAAAGAACAAATTCCAGTCGTAGTGTTAAAAATAAATTCAGGTCCTAACTAGTTCTGCTCGGCTATCAAGGGCATCTCTCTTACAGAAAAAGCCTTGTTCCTGCAGGATACAGACAAAGGTCCTTTTGTGGCCGCTTGGTTGTACATCTGCTCTGCTAGCCCAGACTCTTGGGCTACACACGGGCCAGCCTTTTTGAGGTGGGAAGTCTCGGGTGATGATAGGCTGTGGTCCATTGTTTGAAGGGGAGCAGAGGAGTGAATGGTTTCATTGGTTTACGTGGGGATCTGCTCAGCTTCCTTGAACAAATCCGTAATAGAACAAAGGGCAATGAGAATGATAAAGGGTATGGAACGGCTTCCGTACAAAGAGAGGCTTAAAGCTTCAGCTTAGAGAAGAGAAGACTGAGAGGGGACATGATAGAGGTTTATAAAATCGTGAGTGGTGTGGAACGAATAGATAGGGAACAGTTATTTACCCTCTCAAATAGTACTAGAACTAGGGGACACTCCATGAAACTAGCTGCCAACAGGTTAAAACAAATAAAAGGAAGTACTTTTTCATTCAGCGCATAATTGACTAATGGAATTTGTTGCCAGCCAGAAGTATAGCTGGGTTTAAAAAAGGCCTGGATAAGTTCTTAGAGAATAGGTCCATTAATGGCTATTAACCAAGTAGCATACGGGATGAACTTCTATCAGGAGCTGGGAGTGAACAACGGGGAATGGATTGCCCATTGTGACTGTTGGTTCTTCTCCCGTGCGATCAAGATTGGCCACTGTCGGAGGATAGGATGCTGGGCTCGATGGATCATTGGTCTGACTCAGTATGGTGCGACTTATGTTCTTATGAAGGTGACTACTGCGTAAAAGACGGCACTCATGGTAGGAATGTTGCAGCCGGCTCCCCTCCACTTTGCACTCCCAACATGTAATTAGTCATCCGGAGATGGTCAAAAAAATAAATTGCAGTGGCGAAAGCAACAATGACTTCCAGAAAATTACCCGCTTGACTTTTCATCAAGAAATGCTGAAATTATTATTATTATTATTATAAGTACTTGTATAGCGCCAGCTGTGTACCTGGCGCTTTACAGAACAATGAGATAGACGTGGTTCCTGCCTACGGCTTACGATCTAATAGACTTGGAGGGGGAAGTCACGGAGAGGGGATGTAGGGAGAGACAAGGGATAAAAACATTCAAGCGGATGCGAAGTCTCAGGTTGCACGTGCTTGGCTTGGTTGCAGTTACGTAGGAGTCAGAGGGGGAGGGCAGACAGTAAGTATTGAGAGGGAATGACTCTCGAAACAGTAATCTCTCTAGCTATCTGCAGCTCCCATGAACGTGAAACTTCTCATATGTGTGTCTAGGTGGCCCGGCCTTAAGGGACTTGATTATATCAAAGAGTTATTATTCTTGTTGTTGTCCGTAACATAACGGATGATGTTGTGCTGTTCTCTCTGCCACCACGCTTCTGCTGCCAAACTGTGGTAGACTTGAGGTAAAACCTCTGTGTGGAGGTGTCTTTCCATTTGTCTGTGGAACTTACCTTGGCAGATGAAGGTTTTCCTTCTCTTTTGACCAGTGCACCGATCCAGGCACCGCTCAGGAAAATCTAGTGTTTGGCGGGCAGCATGGACTAACGGAGAAATCGTTGGACTGAGAGTGACCCAGGTTCTGTTCCCTGGTGTGCCACTGGTCTGCTGTGGAAATTCTGTGCCTCGGTTTCCCAGTCTGTAAAATGGTGCTCTAGACACAGGTTGGAATCGCGTGGAGACATACTGATTCTATATAGCTCTGGTCACGGCATTAATAAAATTAAGAAGTGGGAGGCAGCAGGAAGGGTAAGAAGGCTGTCCTACAATATTCTAATTTGCCATAAATTATAGCCCTTGGGGTTCTCTCCAGCCCTGTCTAGTCCAGCCGCCTGCCATGGAGCAGAATCCGCTGCATCTACACCCAGACTGGGGAAACTTGTTTCCCCTTCAGGGGTCACTTTGAAAATTAGTATGAACTTCAAGGGCTGCATAGGATTTAAGGTGGGGCTGCGTTCAGAAAGAGGAAGTTCCAGCTCATGGATCTGTCCCCACTCCTTGTCTACGTTCCCTCCTCTCTGCTCCCTTTCTCTGAGGCTGGTCTTTCGGTGGGGCCATGTGAAAATTGACTGTGGGCTGCATTTGGCCCCTGGGCCTGAGGTTCCTCACCCCGGGTGTAGATCACAGAACTGGAAGGAACTCCAAGGTGTGGGGGGGGCGGCATGGTTCAGCCCCTATGTCTGTCTAACCTATTTTTAAATTTCTCCAGTGTAAGGTCCTCCACAACCTCCCTTGGCAAATTATTCCACTGCCGAACTGGCCTGTTGGTTAGGCAATTGTTTCTAACCATGAGCCTAACTCTTAAGCCCCATTCCCTCTAGTCCTATCCTCCTGCGGTGTCTAGCGTGTCCGATATATATGTCACTGGGGGAAATCTATCCTGGCCACGGCTATTCTGTTATGCCATTACGAGACGTGGGGATTGCCTGGATCTAACTACATTTGATGGACGCTTCCTGTATCCTCCTGCACATACGTCTTCCAGAGGGAGAAGCCAGATAGAGGACCTAGCCAACTTTTCCTCAGCCTCTTCTATTCCTTGGAAATCATGCAGATGTCTTGGCCTGCCCTGCTTTTGGTTTTACTGTGGGCCTCTTCGCAAGAAGGTGAGGGGTCATTTTTCAGCTTGCTTTTGGACTGTCTCATGCTGCCTGTCTTTCTCGAATAAGCTTGAAAGGGGGTGGGGGAGGCAGTTTTAACTCAACCAGCAAGAAAATTGAGATGTTGATGCCCTGCTCTGTTGAGGGAACTTTTCATCCTCTGCTCAGCTGTTTCTGTACCTTCTCGACATCAAAACGTTCTGCGGGCACTCTCCCTAGCAGCACCTGTGCCGGGTCAGGGATTTAAAGTATCTCCATTTAGCAGAGGGTTTAATTGCTTCAGGGCACAGAGTTGGAGTCTGTCAAGCCTCGGATTAGAGCGCGGGAGTTCCTGCCCCCCAGTCCTGCGCTTCAACTGCGCTCTTCTCCCTAGTTGCTTCAATTAAAATTCCATAGCCCGGACAGAGCCAAGCAAAAAAAGCAAGAATGGACGTGTTCTTCCCCCTGTTCACTCTTAGAAACGAAAACTTTGTCGGAATCAACTTTTAGGCAGCATGAGTTGAGGGCTTAGACGTACACATGGAAAAGCTGAAGATGGGGTTTCTCCAAAGCACTCTGTAATGGCTTGACTCCATTTCCACAGGAGCCCTGCTGCAGAGAGATCCTTGTGTGGGGTTGCCAATGGGGGAGCTCAAGATGGAGCAGAAGTGGTGTGGAGGGAAGGAAATATTGCAGAACGGAGGATACGTTCTGGCAGAGGGAGCTGCCTGATGTGTGCTATGGATTGGCAAATGGTAGGCTGTGCCCGTTGAAAGCTAGTGCCTGCTACAGCCTGGGAGCGGCCACTGAGAACGCCCTCCCCATCGTCGCCACCCGGGCAACTTGGGAGACTTTGAGTCGGGCGTCCCCGGCCGACGGCAGGGGCCATGATGCAATCTGGGGCCTGAGGCGCTCCTGCAGGTAAACTGGGCCCAGGCCGTTCAGGGCTTTATAGGTCATGACCAGCACCTTGAATTGGGCCTGGAAGATAATAGGCAGCCAGTGCAGAGAACGGCTCACCGGTGCAATGTGCTTGCAGCGACCCGTCGCCGTTAAGAGACGGGCCGCCTCCGTCTTGTCGGGATTCAGCTTCAGACGACTCGCCCTCACCCAGTCCCCCGCGGCTGCCAGACACCGGGTAAGCACCGAGATTGCCGGGTCTGCAGGAAAAGAGAGGTAGAGTTGTCTCATCGGCGTACTGATGACCACGCACGCTGTTTGAGAGTTTCTGTATCCTTGACCTGTCACCGTGACTTGAATAGTGTTATGAGGCAGCTGGAGACAATCCACCCACCCACCCACAGCCTTTGTCCAGAGCCAAAACTCCTTGTCTTGCCAGATCAGGGTCTACGCTGACCCAGCGGTAAATAATAATAATGTATGTAATAATGACGTAATAATAGTGGCGCTTGACACAACATTAGTACAGTAAAATACTATGAAACAACTTACAGTTCCACGTAAGATCCAGTTAAAAAGGGAAGGATCAAGAGGAAGGAAAAATGCATGAAGGGGAACCAGTATTTATTTTTTAAAGTCGTCAGGTGGGAGGAGCCAAGATAAATATCTGGAAGAAGTGAGTTTGATGCTGAGGGGCCCACCACAGCGAAGGCCCGATTGGCTGCTGGCTGGCGCTAAAACGAGTACTTGCAAAAACGTGTATCCCCGTTGAATTCCGGGACCCAAATTGAGCTGAATATTTCAGGTACTTTTCATTACCTGAACTGTTGGTTTTTTTAATGAGGTACCTGAAAATGTCCTGCTTTTATCTCGGCTGGAGTTTCCTTCTGCAGTGAGCCATGAACTGGTGCTGTGTCTGCTATCCTTGCTGCCACACCTTGACTTAGCCCCCCCATTATAAGCCCTGGTCTGATCTGGTTCATTGCTTTCCCCTTCTTCCGCATTGGCCCTGTACTGCACTACCCTTCCCCCCCACCCATCCTGGTTGGTATGGGCCCTGTAATTTGACATGCCCCAGGGCCCTATTAAACCTAGCTACTTGGCTTCAGCGTTGCTAATGCGTGTTTATGCAGTGCACTGAAATCCTTCCGAGCTTCTGTTGTTCTTCCATTGATTTGTAAGACATTTCCTTCCACCAGGGGTTAAGCCGGAAGGTTTTAAGTGAAGGCAGACTTAGCAATGATGGGTTACAACTGGGCAATGAATAAGTATTTAGTGAAGTGGAAAAGGAGCAAGGGTTAATGACTCCAATTATGAGGTTTAATTTCTAACTTTAGCTAGACTCATGGCCTGATAAGGCTAAAAGTCCTTTGTCTGACGCATCTTGCCTTAACGTTCTGAAAGAAAAAATAAATAAATTGAAACCTTTGTGCATCTTGCACCGTTAAAGCATTATATTCCTGTTTTTCTTATGAATCATCTACCTTTAAACTCCTTCCTTTTTGTTTGTGCATTTATGTTGTTGTCCTCGTTCTCTCCTAAGTTTATTGGCACAGGAATGAAGGCTTGAGCTCCGATCCTCCTCTGTACCTCTGGGAGCTACCACAGGTATTCGGTAACAAAACTGTATAAATGCAGACGTCTGGATTATGCCAGTTTCTGCGAATATTTATTTAATTGCCTCTGACGTTTGTCAAACCAAGGTGTTTTATGATTATTGGGTTACAAGTTTGCAGTTTCCAAATTCCTAGCAGGGGAGAGCTTTCATTCGCTGACAAGACTCCAAAAAAAGCACACTCCATTTCAGCCGCTGTATCATTTCTCTTTTTCCAATAAACAAAATGTACAGGCAGAGTACAATTGTTCTTAAAGTAAGCATTTGTAAGAACCTTGTTTTGACCTATGACTGTAAAAAATCTACCTGAAGGTGGGACAGGGGCTAACTAACGCTAGGGGAGCTCTGAAAATCTGCTTGCAAGTCTCCATTTATCGAGTAGTCTCTATTCCTGGCGAGTTAATTATCTATTTTTCTGTCCCTGCCTATGGTAAACGCTGTATTTTTGAAGAAACCGATATGTTTGGGTGCAGCTCTTCTATCTCGGAGCTTGCTGGCTCCAGAGACGACAGGACCTCTCTAGTCAGCAACTGGCTTTTTAAACCACTTTAAAATCCACTTTAAACCACTTTTGCAAAGAGAAGCTTATGGCATCTGAAAAAAGAAGGGGGGGGGGAGCCATTTAAAAAACGAGGAGGGAAGACCCAAATGGCCAACTACTACTTAGCTGTTGGAGCAAGTGACTGTTTGGCATATGTGGAAAAGTGGTGTGTGTGTGTGTGTGTGTGTGTGAGCACTGAAGGTTGTAGGTGTCTGGGTGTCTCCATCGGCGTTTGGAGCAGAGGATGCAGAAGGCGTGAGGGGTGCGTCTCCTAGCAAAATTAAAACCTGTGGTACTGGGGCGGGAAGAATCGTATTTTAGTGTAGATGTGTTCTAGTGTAGTTTCTAGCGTACACCCTCTAGTGTAGATGTGCGGCTGTTCTCTCCTGAAAGCCTGCATTGGTGGCAGAGTGCTAACTTCTCCTCTCTTACCTTCTAAGCCCTAACTGCATCAGTAACCAATAGCCTTGCTATTACTGGAGCAGCTAAAAGGGCTGACTGATCCGGCACAGATAAGCTCAAGGAACGCAACCCACCTCCATCCAAAGAGCCAGTGTAGCCTAGCGAATAATCCGGTGTTAGACTTGGGCTTGGGAGACCAGTGTTCAAATCCCGTCTGAACTATGAACTCCCTGGGCAAGTTATGCTTTCTCAACCTCTGCTCTTCATCTGTAAAATGATGATAATAATGACCTCCCTCACAGCTTTGCTAAATACTGGGGTGACAAGGGGGGAAGTAACGGGAAGGAACATATATGTGTGTGGCAGAAGGCCAGGCCTCAGATACCACAGATGAGTGGAAGTGATTGGGGGTGCCGTTCAACAAAGCTTGCAAACCACTGACTAACATCACGTTGACGTGGTCCTAAAAACCATCCTGCTTTTACTAGTTTTGTTGCCTCCGTGTTTCCCATGTCCTCTCCCCTCAAAATTAGGTAGAAAATATGGTCTTCGATTGAACCCTGAAGCTTGATGAAATTCAATCTTCCCCAAGCCAAGAAATGTTCCGGGTGAAAGAGAATTGTTTGGAAATGCCGGCTCATCACTATCCCTTCCTTTTTGGGGGAGAGGGGATGGAGGGCAGAATTTTTCCAAAACAAGAGGAGATAACACATGGTGCTTGACCTGTCCCGTGGGAGGACATGATGAGTAAAAATAATAATAATTATAAAAAATTTGATCATGGTTGTCTCTGCTGTTTTTACAGTAAAAGCAAACTTTGCTGACTTGATTAAAATGATTGCAAGGCTCTTGGTGAGCCACTTGGCAGCATGTCAGGCTAATAGAAATAAACAAACAAGAGAGTATTATGCAAACATGCAACTTGAATGAATAAGTGATGGCCAGGTCTTTGCTGTTTTTTGTATCACAGGTCAGAGATGCAGCAAAATGCCGTGGAGAAGGATGGGAGGGGATTGGGGAACATAATCCAGAGGAATAGTAAGGTCTTCCTATCATCGTAAATGGATACTGCTCAGGATGCAAAATTTTTTTTTTTTTTTAAAGCTAACTGATTTCTAGGAAACGAGAGACACAAAGAAGCCTTTGTCCGATCCGGCTGCTGAGGCTCCTCACTAGCCAATACTTGATCATGCCAACTAGCCTGTGAAGGGCGATGTATTACGGTAACGGATGCCTTTGTGTGCATTGCTGCCTTTGCTGCCCTAGCAAGGGAAACTCAGCTTGCTTGCAGTGAATTAATACTATCTATTAACACTTCATTTTTTTAAGCTGGAGATCTCGTGACAAGGATTTTAGGTTCTCTTAAACTATTGAATTTCTTTTCTACATCCATAAGGCAAGGGAGTGGATATTTCTACAGACCTTCATCTGTTCATTTTAAAAATTGTTTTAGTCTTATGGTATCACCTTTTTTTTTAGCACAAATAACCCACCTGGATATCTCTGGCATTCCTAGCCCTAGGTCTGCCTCCGATACTGCATTGTTTTTTGTATTGGGGTCTAAGTGACCCCAAGTTAGTTTAAATAAAAAACAACACAGGGAATGCATTGAAAATGAACTTTAAACTTACTAATCTGGTATAAAATATTCCTGTTCAGAGTTTAACACTAAGAAATTGGCACATAATGGGGCCAATGCAAGGTCCACATGCTTGGTGTGCAACGTGTGCAGTGTGCAAAAGGCACATACCAAGAGTGCACATTGCACGTGTGTGGACCTTGCATTGGCCCCAACATTACCACTGAAACATGAAGGGTCCAACTGACCCTAATACGCTTTTAGCAATTGATTTTTTTTCTATGCAAAATAGGATGATGAAATGAATACAGAGAGCTTGATTTCTTCCTCATTTGAAGATATGTTAAATTTGAAGAGGAACAAGTTCTCCCCATCCCCAAAGTCAATTTTGTTTTCATGATTAAGGTAGAGATTTTGCTTTAATTTTCTCTTTCCCCCTGTCATTACAGTGGTTAAGATAGAAGTTTTGTTTTAATTCCCTTCCTCTCCTCTTGCTCCTCCCCACCCAATTCTCCTGGCAAAATATTGCTTCTGTCTGGACAGCAAATGTTCTGTTATGTGGATGAGAACTGGATTTCCTAAAGTTCATAACATGTTAGTGTAGCATGGCCAACAGTTTTCAGCGTGCCCCTCAAACAAAAATCGGGTACTAATTTTGATTACTTCTAGCTTGGTCTTTAGCTGCAGATGTTCAAAGTCTCTCTGAAGTGACGGCAACTTGGCCTCCACTCCAATGGTGTTAAGCTGGCTTAGATAGCCAGCCGCTGGAGAATTCTTGGGTGGCCCGCAGATGTCGTGCTGGTTTCCGTGCTATTGCTCTGCTTCTGTAGGACATGCACAGCTCGCTTGTGGTGAAGGAAGTATGGCCAAGGCTCTAGTGTTTTGGCCAGGACAAAGCTGTCTTGGGAACAGAGAAGAATAAAGGTTTTAAAATGCTGCCCTTGTACTCTCTTTCCTCCTACCATGTTATGGTGATTGTCCTTGGGAATCTGGATTCTAGTGGAATTTGTCCTCAGTGGGGCTGTCTCAGCAGAGGTTTGGCTGCCACAAGGCCTGCACCCCTCTGGTGCCTTCCAAATGGCGATGGGAAGGCTTTGTGTTGGCTGCCTGCACTGGGGTGAGGACTTGCTGGCTGACCGAAGTAGAACTCTCAGGTTGTGGCGTTTAGCTTTTGTTTTAAACATTGGTGCGCATGCTACAGGTTGGGAGGTACGGAGGGGTAACGTTTTTGGATGGCTTCTAAACAGGGTACCTGGCCTAAGCAAGCAGCATTTGTTGGTGTTCTTCCTGCGAAATGAATGTTGTGGTAGGGGCCAGATCAGAGGCGTAGCTAGCTTTGGAATGGGACCTTGCGCGGAAGGACTGCCCCCTGCCCCCCGTGATAGTGGAAGCAACTTG
The DNA here is from genome assembly GCA_003113815.1 of Sphenodon punctatus. Taxonomy (NCBI): domain Eukaryota; kingdom Metazoa; phylum Chordata; class Lepidosauria; order Sphenodontia; family Sphenodontidae; genus Sphenodon; species Sphenodon punctatus. The sequence goes on from QEPC01012846.1 coordinate 1,920,887, forward strand.
AAGTCCGTCGTGCACATGGGCTCTGATGCAAGTACATGTGTCCTGTTAAATCTATGCCCTTGGCCAGAGATGTTAAGAGAACCCAAATTCCTCTGTTTGCAGTTTAGTTTTGCCTTCTGATTGAGGTGGGCCACCAGGAGCACATTATACTGGTGCTTCAGAGTCTGCACCGGCTTCCGGTAATGTTACGGACACAACTCAAGGTGCTAAAAACAGTCAGTGACTTGGGCCCTAGGCCTTAAGGCTGCCTCCTCCCTTATATGTTCCACCACAAGGTCAGCTGGGGACGCCTTCCTGCTAGTTCCATCACTGGGCCAAATCCGTAGGGCAAAGGCATGTAGAGGCACGTTCTTAGCGGCTGCTCCACAGCTCTGGAACTCCCTTCCGCTGGAAGTTCACCGTGGCCTGAGTGTTTACCAGAGGCAATGTAAGGTCTATCTATTTAGCCACCCCCCTGGAGCCTCAGCAAGCCAGAGTAGCTGGGTAAAAGGACAGTATCATTGTAGATGACCTAGAAATAGATAGAGGACACCTCTCAGGCTGTCCTAGTCCAAGGACATTCTGATGAAAAGGTCTCCCTGGTAGGGATTGAAGGGGGAGGAGGCTGGGCTGATGCCCTGAATACAGCTGGTTTGCTTCAGAAATGTTGTTTGGGAAAATGACTGCCAAGGTAAAAGGGTGTTTGTGCCTTAATGACAGTTATCTCTTGGAATGTTAGAGGGTAGAAATCAAAATGAGTGGACAAAGATTCTAGGTTACTGCCAAGGTTTTGACTAAGGCCACTTTCAGACATGCCCCCCCCCCCCCCCC
>QEPC01012846.1:1930303-1953129 GCA_003113815.1 Sphenodon punctatus
TTCAAGGTGTTGACATTGATCTATAAGGCCCTGTACGGTCTTGGACCTGGATACCTCAGGAACCGCCTCACCCTCCGTGACTCAGGACGGACTCTCCGGTCCACCGGGGGTGCCTTCTTGGAGGTCCCCCATGTAAAGCGGGGGACTACAATGGGGAGGGCGTTCTCGGTGGCTGGGCCCTGGCTGTGGAACTCCCTCCCAGAGGAAGCACGACAGGCCCCGAGTCTGCTGGCCTTCCGTCGGGCCTGCAAGACATGGCTGTTCTCCCAGGCCTTCGGAGGCGGGGAGGGGAGGGTGGGCTAAATTTTTGTATGGGGGTATTTTAAAATTGTTTAAAATATTTGTGTAGATTTTTATATTTTTAATATAGTCTGATAAATGGTTTGTTTTATGTTGGAAGCCGCCCCGAGATGCCGTAGGCATAGGGGGCGGCATATAAATGGAATTAATTAATTAAATAAATAAATGTCTCGGGCTCCTCAGCACCTCCAACTGGTTCTTGTGCCTTGCAAAGGCTGTTTCTCTGTCCACAGTGCCTCTGAACAGTGGGCCACTCAGCCAGCATGGCTGGCTACTGCCGTTCACACAGGCAGGGGACGCGTGGGCGCCTGTCTCCACATGGAGCGCTCTGGCTTTTTCGTCAGTGCTCCATGAGTGGGCATGGGTGAGTGCTGTGTGAGTCACGGGAGCACGTACCCCCCATGCTACCTTCAGACAGGTGCTTGTGTGGTTGGGGGATGGGTGGACCAGCATGGTAGCATCTTGCCTACAAACAGCCAATGTGTTTGGTGAACTTGATCTCTCTTTGTTTGTCAAAAAAAAATCCAAAACCTCCACAAGGACAGCATGAATATACCGAGTCTGTGAATATATGTAATGTTTTTTGGTTTGTTGTTTTTTTTTTCCTGTTGGGCTAATCACAAACCATTTGCTTGTTTCTGGGTAATAGAAATTCATCTTATTGGGAGTAAGGGGTGAGAAGTCTCCTGGTGGCCTCCTGGTACAGTGATGAAAGAAGGAGAACTTCATGTAGCCACTGGGGCTTCTGAATCTCTGGGAGAGATTGCCTGAAGTTTGGAGAGAAGAAACCGATGAAAAAGGAAAAGGAATGTTGGGAAATAGGACACTTGTATAGCACATGGTTGACACAAAGGCAAAAGATGTTAAGCTCGGCAATTGGCTATAATAGCTGAGTGTCTAAATGGCCAGTAGATGTATTTTGAGCAAAAGTAAAAATAAAACTACCACTTCCTAGCAAATAAAACATTGCATCCATGCAAAACAAGCCTTGTTTGAAAAATGCATGTGGTCTTTTTTTGATGGAACTGCTGATGCCCATAACCTTGGTGTTTAAAACCGTTTTTGACTTACTGAATCAGAGCTATAGACCTCTCAAAAGAAGAGTTTTTGCAGCTTACTTTCCAATCCACAATGGCACTTGCTAATGACTTTTCTTCCATCCCCGTTGACCGTACCAATATCTAGTTCCATACCTCCCAACGTTTTGAGTGGCTGAAAAGGACAAGCCCTGCTCCCTTATCTCCACCCCTCTGTGAATAAGCCCCACCCCTCGCATACACACACCTTCCAACATTCCCAGTGCGCCGGCTGCTTCTCACTTCACGTAGCTGCTTCTTGTTCCATCGTTTCCTAATTGTTCTCTTCAGTACTTTTCCTAGCAGGCAAGCAGGGAAGAGCTGGCTGAGGCTTGAATACTGGTCTTGGGCCGCTTGCACATGAGACTGGGGGTGGGGGGAGAATGCCATGAACCGAAATCTTGTCGGGAAGGGGGAAATCATGTGACATCCCGCTTGCCTATGAGGTTGTGTTTTGTTTTTTTAAAAATATGATTAACCCATTTCTCCATGATTTCAGTGATGGGAGACACCTGAAAATCCAGCCCTGTCATCCGTCACTAAAATCATGGCAGAAATGGACTAAAACGCCTCTGCGCATGAGCGGAATGTCATGTGATTTTGGCTCATGGCAGTTTCTCTCGCGCATGCATGAACGCGAACTCACAGGTTTCATGTGCAAGCGGCCTTTGGCTGTTTTTAAACGAGCACGGCTGGGGAGAGAGGGGTGTCCGTGTGCGCTGGTTGGGATGGCCGCGGACTGCCCACCCACGTGGGGTGAGTGGGGAGGGATTCAATCAGGCCAGGGATGTGTGTGCGCCCCTACCCCCCCCCCCTTTTTCCTTCCCCCCCCCCCCCCCCCCCCCCCGCACGGAGCAGTCCAATTTTTCCTCCCGTGCTCGGAGAGTGTCCATGGGTGGATGTTGCGTGCACCCCCCACCTTCAGACAGGCATGTGAATGTGTGCGGGATGGGTGGGCCTGCATGGTTGCGCATCATTTAAAAATGGCCTTTGTCTCTCTCCTGAAAGAGAGTGAGTGGAATTCGGCCCCCAGAGAGGGAATGATTCTCCTAAATAGAGACCGGTAGGAGCTATGTTGCTCATACCTGCTTTGATTGCTGAGGATGGCCCACGCTGTTCAGTAGCTTGAGACATTTGTAGCTCTGAGGTTTCCCTTCTCAGTCACTATTCGCTTTCTCGTAGCCTGAGCAGAAGACACAGACTGGCAGCTCTGTCAATGCCATTTCTTAGTCTTTCAAGACTAATTTTTCTGTTTGATCTTCCGCAGCAATCCCCCATCTTGCCTGGCTAGCCATTAGTACAGCCTCGTCTGCTGTTAGTACAGCTGTGCGTTTGAGTTTCATTTTGAATAGCTGTCTTTTTATGCTCAGTAATATGACTTAAAGATCAGAATTGCCCTTTAAAGCCTTCAAACAGAAACAGATTAAGTCTAACGTTTGGAGACTGCTAAGACTTTCTGTGGCAATTAACTCCTCTGCATCTCCAACCCTTTCTTTAGACATTCTCTTTGGTGTATCCAAGTTGTACACTCAAAACCTCTGAGTGTGTAGACAGCAGTGCAAAGTGTGCAATTACAGGGTGTGCCCACACTCTTAATTGTATAGACTCGGGTTAATGCGGGGGCCATTGTACATTGTAAACTGGGTCATAAGGATGTTTCAGTGAGGCTTATTTATATTTATTTATTTATTTATTTCTGAATTTATGCTTGTGCTGGGGAGAGAGCAATCTAGTTCTCTTTCCCTATATCAAGGGGTGGGGAACCTCAGGGGCCAAATGTGCCCCACAGCGGTTTTTTTGCTCCTATTCCAACTCGTGGATCTGGTCCCTGGATCCAGTCCCCTTCCCTCAGGTGCTTGAAAGAGAGAGCTGAAGAACAGATGGAAGAAGTAAGGGCATGCCCTCAAGGGTAAAGGATGTATCCATGGCATAGACCCATAACTGGAACCTTCTCCTTCCCGAATTCTGTGTGCACCCCTTCATTGTGCCCACCCCAACTCCTGTGTGGTCCTCAGACCCTGTATTCATTTTCAGAGTGGCCCCTAGAAGGAGAAAGTTTCCCCACCCTCACTATACTCTGCTGCTTTCCTGTGCAAATTGCTGGGCAGGCCAGTCTTCCCTTCGTACGGTCAATGGGGCTGATCCCAAGCCATGCGGATCTCATGCATGTGGTTTCTGCGAGGCACAATGTGCTCGCAATGGAGGTCCACGTGGCTTGCGTGTGGGGTTTGCGATTGGCCCCGATGATGGGGCTGGAACGAATATACAATTTCATATTCATAACGTAATTTGCCTATTCAGTCACATGACCAAATTATCTGTGCTACGTATGTCGTGGGTACATATTTGCTTTGGGCGTGCCATTTAGTGCAAAATTAACGAAACAAATATTCACTTTTGCAAACAAAGCAGCAAGCAAATACCTTGCCCTATTTGCTTCATTAAAATGGAAACCAACTTCCCAAATATATTGAAGCCCATTGCTCCGTGCGTGGGTGATGGGTGGGAGGTGGGTATAGCACGGGAGTACACATGCACCCTTGCCCACCCCCATGGCATTCACACGGGCGCCTCCACCCATCTCCCTGCAGCGAAACTGCATGGAGATGGGTGGGGGGCGTCTTGTGTGAAAAGGGCTATTGTCTCCTATTGAGAAGTCTATCTCCTCCCCTGTGTGCCCTTTATTTATCCTCACTTTCGAACTGGCCACATCAATTTGTTTGCTTTGCAAACACAATAAACTTGGATTGGATTGGAAGTCTATCCATATCAATCTTTTGCATCGGGACACATTGCCTGCTACCTGGGCTGGTGCCTTGTTGATTGTTGTTCAGCGAGACAGTAGGCCGAGAGGAGATACTATTGCTTGTTGATAAAGGCCATCTAGATGTTAGCTTCTCGGTGATAGGTTTCTCTGCCCATAGTCAGTGGAAAACAAAAATCGAGTAGTTCTGGAAGGATTTGCCGTACTATGCACAGTTGACCATTTTGGTTGCAAGTCTTTCCATTATTGCCCTTTTGGCTAGTGTCCAAAAATGGTAATCGGGTTTTTAACTTTTTTGAATTTGAAGTCAATTATTGAAGGAACTCTGCAGCTGTGAATTGGTTGTTTATCTCTCTCTGTTCCTGATGTGCTTATTCCAGTTAGTTACATAAACCTTAAGTATTGTGCAGGCATTTCAAAAATGTTGAAGATAATGTGTTTTTCTTGTTGGGAGGGGAGAGGGATCAGTCTGAGCGGACTGTCTATCTTAAGAAGTGCCTCTGGTTGCTGCCAAGTCATCGGATCTTGGGATTGTTTTGCTTGTTCGCTGGGCTTTGACGAACGTTATAAAAAAAATTCTCCCTTGATTGTATAATCCCAGCAGCCGCCTGATGAGCGCGTGCTGTCCAGTAGCCTTTCCTAACAATGTGACTTTCATCTTTTTCCTCTTGGTTGCATCCTGGGTGGGGTAATCTTTCTTCGGGAGATTTTCCCTTATGGAGGCAAAGGTGTTAAATATTGTCTAGAGTTAGAATTGCAACTTGTGGCAGAGGGAGTTGCTTTGAAATAGGGGAAGGGGAGAATACAGGAATGAAGGGAAAGAAAATGGTACGGATCACCTGGTTTATATTGGCTTATAAAAGGCAGTGCTGCAATAAGGTAGCTTTAAATATATTGAGAGAAAGGCTTTGGGGTATTTTTTTTTTTTAAAATGAATAGCTCCTAAGAGGATAGTGACGGGGTTGTGGGGTGCGTTAGGGGGTGAGAGAGAGGTTAGTCTGATCAGGTCTACTAAGGAGTGTAAATGGAAGCATAGAAACCGGAGTTTTGGCAGAGTCGTGCACAAACCGAGTGAGGTTTGTTCCAGTTTAGTCTGTCCTTTCTACTAGACAACTCGGTGATATTTTATGAAATGTCTGTCAAGTTATCTAAAAGATTGCCTCCATCACGATCCCCGGGGTCAGTCGGGAGCCCTCTCCTATCAGTCCCATCTTCCCAACAAGCCGATATGGTGAGGCCTTCCTGGTCTCTGTCCCCATACTGCAGAAGTCCCTTCCCCGAAGGCTCTTCAAAGCCCAAGCCCGGACATTTCTCTCTGGAGCGATACAAGACTTTCTTTTTGGTCAAGCGTTCAGTAGGCAGGTATAGGGGTCGGGGCAGTGGCCTTTAAGGGATTTTTATATGATTTTATGCAGTTCTATTATTACGGGGTTTTAATGTTGTCACCTGTACCGAGCCTTAGGGGAAGGGCAGGATATAATAATCAAGGAATTCCCATACTGAAAAGAGAACGGCATTGAGCAATGGGGAATTATGGGATACAAACAGACCGGAAGAAGTGGAGCACTTTCCTGCTGATACTGATAATTTTCAGTAGTCGCTTCAGGAAACCTTCTAAAAAAGGGAACCCATGAACTGGAAACATAACTTCAGTCCTAGGGAGGGTTTAATAATTAGAATCCATATCTGGCGACTGTATTTAGGATCGTGGCAAATGATAAGTTACTTCCTGGCCGGGGGCTGCGGGTCGGGTAGGGATTGGGGGGAGGATGGGGTATTGGATGGATGTTGTGAGGGGCTTGGGGTGGGTTGGGAGTTCTGGGGGTAGGGTTGTGTTTTAATGTTTTTTTTTTTTTAATATGTATTTTATATGGCTTTATATGCAATGTTAGCCGCCCTGAGCCTTTTTAAGGGAAGCGTGGGGTAAACAAAATTTTAAAATTTAAATAATCAAATAAAATAGCGAAGCGGGGATTGGGTGTGGGGTGCAGCTGCCACCTTGGACCAGATGGTCACGGTTGAGAGGTCGGAGAGCAGCGATGTGTGACTTTGAGTGCAGCTGGGAGGGAAGATCAGAGTTCATTCAATCTGGGGAAACAAAAAAGTTTGCATTTAATATTTTTCTGCTTCTCCTTTCCCTCAACCCCAAGTATTTGGGCCTTCCGTCATGCGTGGGGTTGGGTTTTTTGTCTAGCTAAATTGCCAGTTTTATTGAAAGCGGCATTAGGAGTCTCCGGATGTCTTCTGAAAGGTGCCATTCCTGTGAACTTTTTTGCATAAGGGAAGTCTTCATGCTTCTCGTTCTTAAACTTTGTTTGGGGGTGGGGAACCACCACCTCTGGGGGAATCTTGTCATTCTGAATACATGTAGCATTATTTGGCCGTATGGGAAGGGGTGTTTGAAAGGGAGGGAAGAATTTCTGATGAAAGCCAGGTTTGCTCTGAATGAATAGCCTTTTCATTTCTCTCTCAAAAGCTTTTGCTCCGAGTCATGCATGTTGTGATCATGTGACTTAATTAGCCTGCTACTGTGCAACATGTTTTTTTTTGGTATGTAAATTTTATCCTGTCCAAGCGAACGTTGTTACGGTTGCTTTTTCCTGCAAATATCCTGAGGTTGATTGGTGGTTGTCAACCTTGAAAAACTGACATGAAAAGGCCAGGTTTTTAAACATTATTCTTCTTCTACATGATTGTGTTTCCTAGATAGAAATTAAATCAGTTAAAGCTGTGGCAGCAGCATTTGACCGAGACGTCTTGGCAGTGGGTTCTCTCCTTTTCCCTTGTACCCGAGGAGTGCAGAGAAACATGTTTAGGCTTGCACATGATGACACCATGGAGAGTAATTTGATTAGCTCCACAAAAATTAAGTTTGACTTCCTGTGCTTTATGGGTGTTCTCTTACCCTGAGGCTGCTAGGACTTTTGCAAAGGCTCTTAAGACCTTTTGCATTCTCCAGCCGGAAAGAAGATCAAGACAAGTCTGGACAGATGGCAAAAGGGGCAGACTCCTCTAACTCTGATCTGTGTGTGTCGGGCGCTAAAAGTAACTGGTGATCCTGAATCGTTTTCTTAAATAACCCTTTTTCTTTATATAGGTCTGGAATGCTACTTTTATATTGGTAGACTGCTCTCTTGTCCCAAGAATCGGTCGTCCTAAGCATCTTCTGGATTGTAAAAATCTGAAAGGGAAATCTGATTGGACCAAAGGCTGGTTACAACTGTAAAACAGACAACTGTAATGTAGATTTAAAAAGAAGTAGGTTAACCATGAAAAATTAGGATTAAATTGGATCATGAAGTCTCATGCTAGGAAACAAGTTTCAGTAGCATTAAAGGAATGCTACTGTCAAAATGCCTCTCTACAAATCGGTGGTGCCACCGCACCTTGAATATTGTGTGCAGTTCTGGTCGCCCCATCTCAAAAAAGACATAGCGGAACTAGAAAAGGTACAGAGAAGGGCAACAAAAATGATCCAGGGTATGGAACAGCACCCGTATGAGGAGAGGCTTGATAGGTTGGGGCTCTTCAGCTTGGAAAAGAGACGGCTGAGAGGAGATATGATAGAGGTCTAATAAAATCATGAGTGGTGTGAAACTTGTAAACAGGGAACGGTTATTTACCCTGTCAACTAGTACTAAAACTAGGGGTCACTCCATGAAACTCACAGGTGGCAGAGTAAAAACAGACAAAAGAAAGTATTTTTTCACTCAGCGTACAATTAGGTTGTGGAATTTACTGCCAGGGGAGGTGGTCAAGGCCAGCAGTATAGCTGAGTTTAAAAGAGGTTTGGACAAGTTTCTGGATGATAGTTCCATTAGCAGCTATTAGCCAGATAGGATTGGGGAACAAAACCCTTTACTGTCGGAAGCCTGAGGATGACCCACAGGGAATGGATAACATGGTGACCTGTTGGGTGCTTCTCCCAGGCCCCCATGACTGGTTACTGTCGGAGGCAGTATGCTGGGCTCGATGGACCATTTCTCTGACCCAGTATGGCACTTCTTATGTTCTTATGAATGTTTTCCAAAATAATTTCCCTGTGTTATGGAGTCCTGGAGAATTGCTTATTACAACCAGTACTTAGGAACAAGTTGGTAGCTAGTTTGGAATGGGCATTGGTATAGGAGACGGAATGGGTCATGCCAGGGAGTATGGCCCCCAGTGTACCCAACTGTGCCTGTTACAGCTGTGCCCTTGTTTATGAAATTCTAGACTGGCCTACGGAAAGTCTATTGACTTTCACTTTTGCTGATTGGTAAAATCAGGCTGTGTGACCCATTGTCGTGTAAAATAAGGAGAATGTGAGCTTTGGGTTGTATCACTTTCTGTTCCTGGAAAGTACCTGTGAGAAGGTGTCCCAAGACTGGTTAAATAAACAAACGGCATTCCAGTGAGTAATGCGGAGACCTTTTTATTCCAATGCCTACGCCTCGGCTGTGAGACCCTAATGAGCAGAGTGACTCAGTTGTGGTGGAAAAATGTACAGTTGGCCAACTGCATAGTTGAATGGCAAGACAGCTAATGCGATTTACCAAAAGGGCTATTAAAAATTATATACATAATTCGCTAGCCAAGCATGAATGTCTGCTTGCCACGCTGGGATTGGAAGTGGGGAAAGAAACCTATGGCTAGGGGGGAAAAAACAACCCTCACTAGCCTCAAAGGCTTTCTTTCCAGAGAGCCAGCAGGTGAGGGGATTTTTACAGCCTTGCATGATGAAGGCAAATTATGTGTGTTGGCATGTTTAGTTTCATCCTCTGCTTCATCTTCAACCTTAGGACTTGGCCCTCCAAATACTTGGGTGCAAGACTGACTCCAGAGAAGTTAATGGAACTGCTTAGTGGTGTGTGTGTATGTGTGTGTGTATGTGGTGGGGCTGGGTTTTAGTACTGACACATGTCCGTTTTGTATCCTAATTCTGTACAAGCCTCCCTCCATTCCAAATCCTGTTTTGAAGGCCTGTGTGGGATTTTCCCCCCCACCCTCCCCTCCCCCAGTCTTGTTAAACTCTAGTTGGCCCCGTTTTACACCAGCAGCATAACCCTTGCATGACTTTGTGTGAAATCAAAAATGGTTCATTTTGTGTCCTAGATTATTATTTATTTATTTTATTATTATTAATTATTATTAATTTGTACTCTCTCTACAAGCTTCTTCTGCTCGATGCAACGGAGGCTTTCCTGTGCCACAGGTGAAGTCCTCTTGTGCAGAAATCTACCCTTTGTGGCTAGCGACTCCTAAACCCTGATAAAAAGTAGGGCTGAAACTTGATTTCGAATTTTTGTTGGTGATTCTCAACTCATTTTAAGTGAGAAACAATAACAGAAAAATACAGATTCTCTACATTTCTCGGTCAAGAATTTTTTCTCGAAATACCATTTACCGCAATTTACCATTTACAGTATACAGTTTTACCGTGTTCATCCTGCTAATGCGCATGCAAAGTGTCATTTTGCGCATACTCATGACCGGAATGAAGACTGTACCCGGTCAGTCAGTATATGGCAAACAGTAAGTAGTAACGTTAAATTGCGGTAAACGGTATTTCAAGAAAAATTTCTCTCCCAAGATCTCGGTATGTTGTTGAGATTGTACCAAGATCTCTGTAACAATTCTTGATTCTCGTGATATTTTCGCGAGAAAAAAATCGCTTCTTGTTTCAGCCCTGTTAAAAAGACACAGCATTGCTCTGGCTTGGTATTCATGCAGGAAGAAGAATGAAGGCTGATATACCAGAGAAAGAATGGAGAATGTCACTTTAATGGACAGCGGGAGCTATAATGAAAAAGGGTGTTGACGCTTTTACTATCATGTTTTCTAAGAGAGGGAGGCAAAGTGGTTTGAATGTTACCTTTTATTGGACCAACTGCTCTTGATGGAAGTAAGCTTTTGCGTCACACAGAACCCTTCCTCAAACACGTAGCGTAGCCAGTCAAAAATATATACAGGGCAGTATATAAAGAGGCAGGAAAGGGTGGTGGTAGGTTACTCTATATAAGGCAGGATTTGGTGTGTGCTAAAACTTTCAAAGATATGCAATTGAATTAGAAACCACACACTGGCTTCAGAAGTGTTTTAGGCACCAAGGAACATAAACCGCATTGGAAATCAATGGGATTTGATTTCCATTTCACGGAGTCTAAGTCACTTAGGCACCTGAAATTTTTTTAACCCTACGAGTTGAGGGAAGATAAACTCTAAAAATGTTAAAATCTGTTCCCGTTCAAATTCTTTGCATCTCTGTCAGATTTAAGCTAGGCATTCATGTGCAATAGCTGGGTTTCTAAATGACAAGTAGATGTATTTTAAGCAAAAATTAAAATACCATTTCCTGGCAAGAAAACCATCACTTACATGCAAAACAAAAGCCTCGTATGGATATTGTACGTGGTCCGTTAACAGAATAGTCACTAAAGATTGACTGATGGTTGACAAGGCCACAAATTCTAGTCTAGACCTAGTATTTGGGAACCTAAAATTTCCCGAGCCTGCCCAACAATCTGCTGATGCATCTCGTTGTGCCCCGGTCTTGATCTAGAATGACAGAACCTTTGCCCCCTGGAAGGCAAGCAAAGTCGCTTCATTTTAGGTTTCCAAATACTGTCTTGACTAGACTTTGTGGCCCGTTAACTGCGTTGACTAATCTTTATCATCGTCTACTCTGTTAACAGACCATGTACGATTTCCATACGAGGCTTCTGTTTTTCATGTAAGCGGAGGTTGCTCACAAGGAAAGTGGTATGCAAGAAGGGGTTTCGGTATTGTAAATGCATCTGTATCAGGAGTGGGACCCTGGGTAAACTTTCCTTTTAAATCTTGCCTTTTGTTTCAGTTTTCTTGCTAGTTTCTCACTAGATACATTCACGAGGTTGAGAAGTCGCACATGCTTCCCTTGGTTACAGAGGAGAAGGGGGTCTTGAGTGAAAGCCAGGGGAGGGAGCATCATTGAGCAGTCTGTCTGTCTGGGGCGATAGAGAGAGCCTGGTGGGGGATAGAGATTGTCAGGAGGGGGTTTTTGAGTTGGGGGGAACAGAGCAAATGTATTCTGGGCGGGAGTTCCGAGCATAGGGGGCAGCACGGAAAAGGGGCAAGAGAGATGGTGAGCAGGTGAAGGTGGTAATGTAGCGGGGAATGAGGGCAGCAAGGGAGAGCTAGAAGCCAGAGTGACCTTCTCAGCCTTTTTTTCAAGACTCTCACTTCCTATAATTCTGCCGGCAGTGACGGTTTACCTGTTAAGTTCACAGTCAGGGTATTTTTTTTTTCTTTCTACTTGACTGGATGGCTGAGCAGAGCTCTTTCAATGTGAACACGTCTCAGACCAGCGTCTCGGTTATCGTTTCCTCCTCCAAAGGAAATGTAACATCTGTCTAAACACCTACTTTGAGCTGCTGCTGCTGAAGATCTCTCTAATTCTATTTGTATATATTTCAGCTTGCTGCTAATTGACTGGAAGCTCCCGTGAGTCTTTTTCGCATTCTCCTTCGCCTCTTTTCCCTCTGTGGGTTTTCAGTTGGCGATGTTTCTGAAAAGGAAGCAATTAAAAAAAAATCCCCTTTTAATAAAGTGCCATGTTTTGGGGTGTAACTGTTGGCACCGTGATATGTAAGACTAGCAGTGCCCCCCTCCTGCTCCCATAACTGCATAGCTATACAGTCTTGCTTTATCGGCCATCACTCCTCCATTTGGCTTGCAAGTCATGGAATTGCTTGGCAGAGTGGACCAGAGTGGCAGGTGGCTTCTCTTGGTGACATCTGGATCACAATAACTCAATACACTTCCAATCATTTCTTGTTCCTATTGTTTAAACTACATACATTTGCAGCGTGTCTCATTCACAAAAAGCCATTCTTTAAAAATAAATCAATCACGGAGACTTCCACGTCAACTTGAACACACCCTGTGGTTCCTAGGTATTTCATTACAGACAGTCTGTGCAACGTAGCAAGCTGATCTCATACCCCGAATGCAGTAAGAGAAGTGAAACACAGAAGCAAGGAAATTCCAGTTGAAAGCTAGACGCTATTGAAGTCAGATTCTGAACGATAATTCCGAAGTCGTTTTTTTGCACAGTGATTTTTCATCAGCTTTTGGCATGGCAAGCTTCTCATCGCTTTTACTTGATGGGTTATTTTAGAGAGAGAGAGTGTCACCGGTGAAGCCTTCTCTTTTGGATATTTTAAAGAATAAAACTGGAGCAGTCAGCAGTCATTGGCATACGTCTCCTGCGTATGCATTGGCAGGATTGCTTTCTAATTAGGTTGTGGCTGGCAGTCCTGACACATTAACAGTCTTTGAGTCTGCACACATCACCACTAACCCATGACGGCTAATTACTGTGGTTTCATATCTTGCATCTTTGTAAGAGGGGAAAAGTATATCTGCCATTATTATTGCTTATCTGGGTTTTCATTTACTATAATTTAAAATAGCTTGCAAATCTTCTAGGTGACCTTAATCAAAACATACAATGGAAATTAAAAACTCTGGCTGAGATTTCCCCCCCACCCTCCCCCCAAATCACCCTCTTAGGTTTCCACTAACTCTACTGGGAAAAGTAACTCACTTCCTCAGTCTTAGCTCCTTAATTACAAAACTTAAACTAGACAATACAGAAGTGCAGAATGATGCCATGATGCAAATAATGTTTTGCCTAGTGAAAGTATTTTTCATCTTGAAGTGCGGATTCGACTGGCTTCAGGAGACTCAAGCCAGCTGGATGTACTTTCCTTTCCTCCTTTTTTTTAACCGGTAAATTTTCTTTTATTGGACCATATGCTTTTATCGTAATCAGATGTTAACGGCCGCTTTTATTTTCGTATAAAATTCTGTGCAGAAATCTTTTTGGTTCACTTGTGTCCGGCTAGCCACCCAAGACACAAAGCAAATGATTTCCAGTTAGCAATGCATTCCTGGCTTGGGAAGCAGTGGCTTTGCCAGAAACGCTCAATGCATGGCTCAAGGAGCACCTGTCACAAATCGCCCTGCTCGAATATGTCTGCCAACAGATTGAATCATCTCTACAGAGTAGGCAGCCCAATATATACAATGCCCCCCCCCCCCCCCCCCAAGTCGCCTAATTCACTGGAGAAAGACTGGCTCTTGAAACACCACATGTGACAATAAACCATCTTTAATTGCTTTTATTTATTTGGACTTCTATCTTGCCCTGTCCTCGAGGGCTTAGGGCAGCTTACGAAAGGTAACCAAAACAGTGGTGGATACGTAACTCTTCCCTCCCAAAATACTACCCCTCTAAAACCGCTCCTCACACACCAAATGCCAGGCCAAATAGCAAGGTCTTACATGGTCTCCAGAAGATGCCCCAAGCTTGGGCTTTTGGTGAATTTCCATGGGGAAGGTTGTTCCAGAGCTGTAGGTCAGCCACCGAGAGAGCCTCACCTCATGGCAGGTCTTAGCTGTACACATTTGGTACTATGATGGAATTAGCAGGAGGCTGGCTTCCAGATAGGTTGGGCCCAAGCCTTTTAGGGTTTTGTAAGTTAAAGCCAGCACCTTGAATTGTGCCCAGAAGCCAAAGCACAGGTATGATAACATCCTGGCAACTCGCCCTTGTCAGAAGGGTTGTAATTCTAAAGCTGGGGAGAGCCTTTTTGCAGTAGTGGTTCCCTGAGCATCATCTACATGTGATTCCATTTTGAGATTTAAATATAACCTCTGATGCCAGATTAATCCATATGCAATGCTTTTTATTCTTAGAGATGTGCAATGCTATTATTATTAGTCACTTCTGTCGCACTTTCAGTGTTCAAAGTGATTTACAATCCTTATCTACTTCACCCTCACAACAGCCCTGCAAGATTGGCAATTTATTATTCCCATTTTACAGGTAGGGGGAAACTGAGGCTGAATGAGTGTGACTAGGCTAAAGCCGTCCAAGTGAGTTCAGAAGCTTAGAAGGGATTTGAACCCTGGTTTCCCAGGTCCGAGTGCAACACCTTATCCACTAGGCTATGCTGGCCTAAGTATATTCAACATCAGTATCACAACCCTGTCTGCAGACGGTATGACCTCACTTGAGGATCCTCTGCCTTATGCTGCTTTCTCTACAGCCTTTTTTTTTTAAAAAAAAGCTCTTGCCACAAAGGTGGGAAGGAACTGCCTCTATCCGGCCTGTGGATGCTCCCCAAAACTTAGTCAATGTGGCACCATCCTTTCCAGAACATCCTGCCAAGGGGGAAGCCACCAGGGACTCCCTCCTGGCCACAAAGACCTTTCCTGCGGCCCACCATGCTGCCTCCTGCTGCCGGGCTTGTCTCGCCCCAAGTAAGTGGGGCCCCAGGGGGCGAGGGCAGTGGATTTACACACCTTGTCCTTGAAGTTCAGGGGCTGGTGCCAGCTTTGCTACGTGGCTTGGGGCACTCACTGGCTTCTGTCTGCACCTGCCTGTGCACCCTGCCATGTAATGCTGGTTTGCCCCCCTGTGCGCACCCTGTCTTCTAGGTCTGTGGGGTGGGGGATGCCAGCTCTGCTTTGCCACGTGACTTGGGGCAGTGAAATTAAGTCAGGCTGACAGTGGAACGTCTTTGGAGCGCAGGACTCGTTTGTTAAATGAACTTAATTGCGTTTTATTATTACTTAACGTTTATTTGTACACCCTTGGAGTAGCCCTGATGCCCCTTCCCAGTGTAATCGGATGTGTCGATTCTTTGTGTGCAGTTTTGAAATTGGACCAAATTTAACATTCGTTTTTAACATTTGCACAAGCTATGCAAATTGGGGGTGGGGCTATGCAAATTGGGGGTGGGGCCACATGCCACCCAGGGTTGTGTGAGTGTGCGTGCCAGCTTTGCTTCATGAAACTAACTAGTGGCAGATTTTAAAACGAAGTATTTTTTTTCACTCGGCACACAGTTAAATGATGGAATTCGTTGCCAGAGGAGGTTGTCAGGCTGTGTTTTAAAAAGAACTGAATAAGTTGTTGGAGAATAGGTCCATTAACGGCTATTAGCCAAGTAGATGACAAGATGGGAACTTTTTACCGTTGGGAGCAGGGAATGGATTGCCCATTGTGACTGCTGCTATTTCGGAGGGCGGAGGGTCCGTCTGGTCCATCTTTATGGGGTGAGTTTCAGGAAGTGACGCCAGCCGATGTGGTGGAGGTCCTGGGGTCTGTGAGGGCCACGTGTTGTCAACTAGATCCATGCCCGTCCTGGTTAATAAAAGCTTCCGGGGAGACGTTGGGGACGGTGCTGGCGAGGGTGGTGAATGCGTCCCTTCGGCAGGGGAGGTTGTCGCCTTGCTTAAAAGAGGCTGTGGTGCGCCCCCTGCTGAAAAAACCATCGTTGGACGTAGACGCGCTCGCCAGCTACCGACCTGTCTCTAACCTTCCCTTTTTAGGGAAGGTTATTGAGCGGGCAGTGGCGCTCCAGCTCCAGGGTCATCTAGATAATATCGGGCTCCTTGACCCTTTTCAATCTGGGTTCCGCCCCGGCTATGGCACCGAGACGGCGTTGGTGGCCTTGGTGGACGACCTCCGCCGGGAGATGGATGCGGGATGTTCGACATTTCTCATCCTGCTCGATCTCTCGGCCGCTTTTGACACCGTGGACCATGGGCTGCTGTTGAGACGACTGCGTGACCGGGGGGGTCTGGACGGGACTGTTCTTGAATGGTTCCGTTCATTCCTCTCGGGGAGGAGCCAGCGGGTGGTGTTGGGGGAGGAAACATCGAGCCCCCGCGCCTTACCGTGTGGCGTTCCGCAGGGATCGATCTTGTCTCCATTATTATTTAACATCTATATGCAGCCCTTGGGGGAGGTCGTGAGAGGGTTCGGGGTGCGATGTCACCAGTATGCTGATGATACTCAGCTGTACCTCTCGTTTTCTACCGACCCAGACCCTGCTGTCTCGGTGCTATCCCAATGTTTGGAGGCCGTGGCGGATTGGATGCGGCGGAGCAGACTGAAGCTCAACCCAGATAAGACGGAGGTGATGGTGGTGGGGAGGGCGAAGGGGGTGGTGGCCCCCCTGATTGGGGGGGTTTGCCCCCCTGTAGCTCAGCAGGTCCGGAGTCTGGGGGTCATATTGGACGCAGACCTGCGGCTGGAGCGGCAGGTGGAGGCAGTCGCTAAGGCTGCCTTCCGCCAGCTTTATCTGGTACGTAGGCTGCGTCCGTATGTCTCTGGCCCGGACCTGGCCTCCCTCATCCATGCCTTCGTCACCTCGCGGCTCGACTACTGTAACGCGCTCTACGTGGGGCTTCCCTTGTTCTTGGCCCGGAGGCTGCAGCTGGTGCAGAATGCGGCGGCCCGTCTTCTTACGGGGACGGGTCGCCGGGAGCACATTACACCGGTGCTCCGAGCGCTGCACTGGCTGCCGATAGTGTGCCGGGCCAAGTTCAAGGTCCTAGTAATGATCTATAAAGCCCTATACGGCCTTGGCCCCTCTTACCTTAGGGACCGCCTCGTCCTTCGCGCCCCGGAACGACTCCTGCGGTCTGCCGGGGGTGCCCTACTGGAGGTCCCCCGTGTCAAGCGGGGGGCCACGATGGAGCGGGCATTCTCGGTGGTAGGGCCGCGGCTGTGGAACTCCCTTCCGGAGGAAGCTCGCCTGGCCCCAAGCCTTTTGATATTTCGGCGGAACTGTAAGACCTGGCTGTTTGCCCAGGCCTTTGGGGGGGGGGGGGGGGGTGATTTTTAATCCCCCACCTATATATTTATTTATACCACCTTGTCTTATTAATATGTTTTATATTTGTATTTTAAAAGTGTTTTAAATTGTTTTATTGTTGTTAACCGCCCCGAGCTGCTGTGCAGGATGGGGCGGTATAGAAATCTATTAAATAAATAAATTAAATTAAATAAATTTCTCCCATGAGACCGGGATTGGCTGCTGTCGGAGACAGGATGCTGGGCTTGATGGACCATTGGTCTGACTCAGTCTGGCATTTTCTTATGTTCCCCTGCTCTAGTGTTTCTGCTGAACTAAACCTGGCCTAGAAATCATTGTTCAGCAGACTCTTTTAATGCGCTACTTGAATCCGGACTAGCCTGGGTTGTCTTTGTCGTAAAGCAGTGTGTGTCTGGAGAATTTTTGAATAGCCCCAAACTGGACTATTCTTCACCTCCTGTTGTCTCCTGGACCCTCTGCGTAATTTTGCAGGACAGATGGCATGTTGCGCTCCCATGTGTGCGTGTGTCGTGCATTTCCCCCCCACAAATAAGCGGATCATGTGAAACCTCTAAACGATTCCTTGTTGGGTTTTTACTATTAGCTGACAAGTCACTTTAAACCACAACTCCTTCCAAAAAATTAGCTGTTGAATAAGCCAAGCAGTTCCTTTTTTTCCCCTTTTCTTTTAAAAGGGCGATGGAGCAACTTTGCAGTATTTTAAAAAGTGGATTTGCCTCTGTTTGAATTAAATCCCATATAGCCTATTATGCTATTCTCCTTGGTCTCCTTCTGTCAATTAACTCTTTTATGGTACAGTGATGTAATATCTATTTCAGAATTTGGTCTTGCCGTGCCTTGTAAAACATCTACAGTTGAGAGCCATCCTTTAAAGAAGAGATTACACTCGATCCACGTAACAGAATTTGCAGCCCGCGTCTGGGGAAAGCGTTTTACAGACCCTTTAACGTTACTTTCCTCTCTCTAAGTGGGCTCAGTGATCAACCTAATGGACCATGGGTTTGTGAGGGGGTTTTGTGTTGGTTATGTGGAAGACTCATCTCTGTCTTTTGGTTTGCTGAAACAAAAGTCTTTCTTTTTAGTGTTGAGTGCTTCCACCTAGTGGTCAGGGGCATAAATGAAGAGCCAGCCCCCCAATTCCCCCCCCCCCCAATTTCCAAGAAACACAATTACCGCTAATTCTAGACCAACCAATTGTAATGAGGGGAACTCCCTTTTTGCTGCGGAAAGATGGAACTAAACTTTTTTTTTAAAAGGCTTAGATGAGAAACGAAGGGGATAATTCAGGGTAGTCAAGGAGAGAATAAATACTTTTATTGTGGTAAACCCAGAAGAGTAAATGGGCTTTCTCCTGACTGGAAATATCCTGCTCAGTAAGTACAGTTAACGACCCCCAGCGAGACTATAAAGAACTGGGGTGGGGGAACCTCAGTCCCGGGGGCCAAATGCAGCCCGTGGCTTGTTTTTATGTGGCCCCTTTCCAGTTCCTGAATCTGGTCCCTAGATCCGGTTCCTACCCCCAAACACTGGAAGACTGACCTCGGGGGAACGGAGCAGAGAGGCACACGAGGATAGGGAACAGATCCAGGATCTTGACCCTCCTTTTCCTGAGACCACCCCTTAATCCCTGCTGCCCCAGCGTCTGCGCCGTCTCCCCAAAGGCTTGCACTAATTTTCAACGTGGCGGGAAGGGCAAAAGGTTCCCATCCCTGATTAACTAAAGCAAACGGTCCAACCCGAGGATCTGACCTATGAGCGGTCAACAGGCTGCTGTTAAATAGCCGAGCCAAATTAAGTGCAGCCTATCTTCCAGAGGCACCGGACTGAGGAAGAGCAATGAAGAAATAACCTCCTCCAAGGCTCCGAAGTTGAAAACTAAAGCTCCGCCTCTCTCCCATCTTCAGCACAAGCTGCATTTAAACTTCTCCACCTCCTCGCCCTCCCCATGGCTTATGCCACTGTAGGAAACGTATTTGTTTTAAAAAGCTGTTTTTTACCAGAAAATGTGTGTGCGTTGCCCCTCGAAACGCAAAGATTTTTTTTGTTTTAACTGTGAAGGGGTTTTTTTGGTCACCAAAGGGCTAAGCAGCTGGAGGGGCCGCCCGCTGCCTCTTAGGAAGAGACGATGCTAGTTCGCCGTGATTTCCCATTGCCGCCAATGGGGACAGGCACTGATCACGAGTCTCTGGCTACTGTTTTGTTGTTCCGTGAAGTCCCTGTCTTCCTTAGCCACTTGCCGCATTAGATAGTTAGATTACAAGTTCCTTGGGGCAGGGACAGTCTTGAACTGCGATGGGGACCAGATTTAATCCCCATGGGTAAAGGCACTCGAAACTGTGGCTTTTACCTGGCGCCCATCTTTGTAGGGTTTGGAATCCCAGTCACACTCCTTAATCCGGGCATCAACTCCAACTGCCTTTATTCTTCAAGTCCATTCACCCTTCACCGTATTCAGTCTCTCTCCAGCATACCTGTCCATACAGTCTCTTACAATAGTCTGGTTCTGGTATGGACCCCACAGAACACGCCCGCCCCCACCCCCCAAATTCAGGCAACACCCTCTGAGCTCAGCCTTCCTTGCTGCCTTTTTGCAGCCTCCTCTGAGCTATGGTTCAGCCTGTTGTCTCCAGGGCCGGCACGGCCAGACCCAGCTGCCTCCTAGTTGAGCATCACCCCTTTTCTGTTGGGAGCATTGGCAGCCCCGCTAGTGCTTACAACCGGCCAGCGCTAGCTGTTTCTCTGTCCTGCTACAGCGAGGTACCCATCAGGCTGCTGGAGTGCCGATCGGGTACCTGGCTACCTGAAACGGGTTTTTACCGTTACCGATTTGCCAGCTACCAATTGGTAAATTGGGAGAGAAACTCAACAAATTGAGATCAGACGTCGGTATTCCCCGATGAAAATTGGGACATCGGGTAACCCATCAGGCACTGATCAGCTGCCCATTAGTAACTGACAGCATCCGGCCGAGTCCATTACCACAGATTTGCTGGTGGTTCCCATTTTTGTAAGTACTTGTTTCAGATCCAGGGTTGTCTCTGTGCTTGTCCGGTGTCTAACAGAGACGAACCCTGTTTCATGAGAGACCGTCTCCTAAACTACTAGAATGGATGAATGCAAGGGTTTGGAGGAAGCAGCAAAGTTAACCATCTCGGCCATCACCTGGTATCTTATTCCTGCCTCTAAACCCTTGGTTCCTGTCATTGTCATTAGCAACATCAGGGCTGCAGCTAATGGGAAGAGTAGCCAGCCGCAGCCATTCAGAAACAAGGAGGTGTCGTCTAGAAAGTAAAGGGATTTAGCTTTAAAAGCATGAAACTTTCCAAATAACGGATTGTTTTCTAGATCTTGAGTCTTGGGGTCATGTGTTCAGGTTTTTCTCCACAAGGGAGGCAGACTTAATTTTTTTTTTTTTAAAAAGAAATAAATACATTTTAGATTGCCATGCAGGGGCTGGTCTTAGAATCTGTGGGGCCCAGGGTGAAGATCAAATTCAGGGGCCCTGTTGACCCCACCCCCTATTCCCCTTGACCCAAGACCCTTGAGTTTTTATTGGAAGTGACAAGTATCGCAGGTAGTCAACAGGGGCGGCATCTGTCGCAGTTTTGCCACTAACTTGGCCTAGCACTTTCAGAGTCCTAAATCCCAGCTGTACGTTGTCATTACTCTGGGCCTTCCATGACCCATCCAGAGGGCCACAGGGTGTGGCTACACACCTATTCCTCGTTGCCACAGTTATATGCCACCTTCATTCTGAAGCCTTTGGGGCAAGTACCTCCGAACATGCTACCGAGAAATTTCAGTGTCTTGCTGAGGCTTCTGGGTGCCGTCTGGGGAGCAGGCAATTTTGTGCCGTTTTTTTCAATACAGAATCCTAAATCTGAAAAGGTTTTAGTGCAGTTCTTTGGAGAATTGATCTGCTTTGAAGGGAATTTCTTTGTGGTGGATAGAAATGTAGTAACGGGCAATTTGTTCTAATACCGTTTTTATTAAAAATAAAAACACATGCAGACTAGCCCAGGAGTTCGGAAACTGTGCGAAGTCTTTGAAAAGACCGATTTCAGGCAGAGCTTTTATTCTCGCCAAAATCACCCCATGCTGATGCCAGTATCTCTTGCATAGGTTTTGGTTTTTTAATAAAATGGTGGATTTCCACTGCATATTTCTAGAGTTCTGTAAAGCAGAAAAATAGTTCCCAGCTAACTTTCATGTTGTCTGAGCGTAATCAGTTGTATCATGATTCTAAAAATGGGAATAATGAAGTAGATTTTCTAAATTACAGAAAGAACAAAACCCCCCAACCCTATGCAATGCCCCTACAGAAATCTATACAGGTCCAGTTCTGCAGTAATGCACAACAGTGTGTTTAATCATCCTAACGTACAGCAGAACAGTGTCTCTCTCTTGAAACTCTACCTTCTGTGGATGTTTTGAGGTTTAACCGACTTCTGTTTTAAGAGCTGCCTTTTAGACACACCATGAGGCAATGGCTCCAGAAGGGGTGGATATCGGATATTTCTAATCTTTAAAACATGGAGGTTAAACTGTAGCTTAACTGTCCCTTTTTTAGGAAACGAGACAGCATCAAAGTTTGCTCAGAATTACCCTTTGCAATCTGTTCAGATCCTAAGCATGTAGCAGCTTCCGTAAATGGAAAGGCTCAAGAGTTAGGGCTCTTCAGCTTGGAGAAGAGGCACCGACCGAGAGAGATTACGATAGAAGTTTACAAGATCATGAGTGGTGTGGAACAGCTACTTACCCTTTCTAAAAACAACCAAACCAGAGGTTTATTCCATAAATGTAAGAGTCAGTACACTTAAAACAAAGAAAAGGAAGTACTTTTTCACCCAGCATACAGTAAAGCTGTGGAACTCCTCACCACAGGATGTTGTCCAAGCCAGTAGAGTAGCAGGCTTCAAAAAGGGACTGGATGAATTTCTGAAAGCCTGGTACATTAAGAGCTACTAGTTGGGTTGGTCAGGGGTACAAGACACGTGGCTATTGGAAGCTGGGGGAGGATGGCAGGAAATTGATTACTCCCTTGTAACTGGCCACAGTTGGAGACAGAATGCTGGGCTGGATGGCCCATTGGTCTGTCGCAGTAAATGGCACTTTTTATGTTCTAAAACAAGCTGTCTTGCATATATGCATTCCCCCACATTTGTGTGGTTGCTTTGGGATCGTAGCCAGTTAACATTCTAATCGCATGGCAACAGGGAACGAGGGAGGATTGAAAATAACCTAAAAATGCTATCCCAAATAGACTTGACATCCCATTTGAAAAACATTGTTTTGGATCAGCTGTTGTTCGGCTGACAAACGGTCTTCCGAAAGGCTCCCAAAGGCTACCCTTGAAAACAAAGAAATGTGCCTGTAGAAATAGACGCTTCCAATTTCCCTGACTCCTCTTGTTTATAAGAGCTTGAGAAGTCACAGTGGCAAAGTTTTTAAAAATTTCTTTTCTCCAAGCCCCAACTTTGGTTCATGCTTTAAATATTAATTTAAGGATTAATTCCTATGGTAACGCTGGGAAGGTCTCTTTCTCTTGGCTATTAAACTTAACACCTTGGGTTTCTCCTGCATGACCTCTGAACCCCCCCTTTCCTCCCCCCCAATCTGTTCTGACTAAAGCCAAAGGCTCCTGCTGCGAAGGCCGTCCCAAGCCAGGGGGAGAAGCACGGTATAAGCTGGAAGGCCCTTATTAAAATCAGTCCTTGCTTGGGTTACAGTGGGGATTTGAGCTGGAGACAAAGCTAGAGTGATTGCCTGCGCTGAATGGGTCTAGTAGAATAAAATCCTGTTTGAGCACATATTGAGTTACTGGCAGACATTCCTGAATTGCTGTAAACGAGATCACTGGGCAGAGCTCCATCCAGACAGAGGGAGGTTTTCCGGGGAGAGGAGCGAGGGTTTTATTTATTTATTTATTTATCTAGTGATTTATAGCCCACTCCCTCCAGCCCTACGGCAGCTTGGGGCGACTCACAAGACATTTAAAAACAATATATTAAAAGCAATTCATAAAAGGGATTA
>QEPC01012846.1:1965061-1978526 GCA_003113815.1 Sphenodon punctatus
CCCCCCCCCCCCCCCTGAAATTTATTTATTTAGTCACATTTATACCCCACCCCTCCTGAAACAGCTCTGGGCATAGGGAAGGCGCATGGAGGTTTCTAGGGGGAAAACTGGTTTCCTATGAAATGTTTGTAACGCTGTCGCAGAATAAACATTGTCTTTTTTTAAATTCTCAAGGGACTGGGTTCAGGAAATATCTCCTCTGAAAATCTGTCCAGAGCTTAACATTCACAACATTGGGTGTTAACAGGCATCATGGTGGCCCGTTACAGGCTGCCTGGGCCAGAGTCTAACCCACATGTGTTTTATCGGGCTGCCAGATATATGAACCCTCTACAGCCCCATTACTGGGTAGGCAGCTGTCCAGGAACATGGGCCCGGAAGGAACTGGGCCCACAGTCTGGACCCCAAGGCTGTAGCAGGCGACCGTGTGTGCTCTTACTGCCATTCCAACTTCACCGTGGAGGTCACCATGGCAGCTGCTGTGGCCGCTCGCCGCCCATCACCCTGGTATCATGGCCGGGGGTGGGGTGGGGGACTGGCCGCAGTGTGGAGGGCAGGGCCAGCCGGCCTCACATCGCTTCCGGCCTCCTTTCCCCAGTCAGGTCGATCTGCGGGAATGTTTGTTCAGTTCCCTGTCCTGGCCTGAACGGGGTGACCACCCCCCCATTCCCCCAAGATGTGTAGCTGGCACTTTGACTGCACATCTGTTAACACCCATTGTCCCCTACCTTCTTTTTTTAGTTGCTCCGAGAGGGGCGTTTCAGCTGCTCTAATACTTATCCCTCTCGGCTGTTTGTAGCGTAGACACCCTCAACCGTGCCCATCGCTTACAAGCGTGCACAGGTTTGGTATCTTTCCTCAGATGGTCCAGACAATTTTCTACCCATTTTGTCTTAGTGCAAAGTGGAACAAAATTCATGAGCTGGGCATTGGAAATCCTGTAATTTTACATTTGAAAGTCCGTACGCACCATTTGAATCATGGTGAGTTTTAAAGGGCTGCACTCACATTTGTTCAAAATAGATCAATATTGCCTTTTTTGTTCATAAAATGCTGAAAGATGAATGGTGGTAACGCCCTTCCTTTAAAAAGACACATCCTAGAACAATCTCCTTTCCTCCCCCCTCCAGTAGCTTGAAGGGTTTTAGTTCGGCAACTGTCCTCTTTGACCTCTAGCCACTGCTTTTGAAAGTCTAGGTGGCCATCTGCAATGTCCGCATCTTCCATTTACAGCCTCCTTAAACAGCTGTTACTCTGGAGGTCAGGCAGAGCAGAGCACAAAGCACTCGGGCAGTGAAATGTGACATTGTAGGGCCTAGGTTGAATGGGTTAGTGAGTGGTGTCGTCTTGCGTTGGGGTGTGACAGCATCCCGATGGAAACAACAGACCTCCGATTTTAACGTTCAAACTAGTGCCGCCATTCATCGTTCTGCAGCTGGGGCCGCATTCATGCTTACAAAACTAAATTGATTTATCAAAGCCAAAGCAAATATTGAGTAAGCCAGTTCAGTATCATTTACACTACACACCTAGAATTGATTTAGTACCGCTGCCATCTGCCCCCAGTGGCCATGTCATGAAAGTGCACATGACGACACCTATCCCTTCATGCTTTGCACACAAATCTTTCTGGGATGAGTTCCACAGAGTTTTCAGCAGGAGAGACGCTTTGCACTGCATCCTGGGAATCATTTGTATACTGTGTTCGCATTACAAGGTACTTCGATTTAGAAACTGAAGGGGATTATGTACTCCTGACTTTTCCACAGCACCTAGTTCTCCCTCTGCTCCTGAATACCATCCCTTAACGTGTGAACGACACCACGGTACAAGCAAGTTGTACCGTGCTTAAATAAACCGATTTAGCTGTACACGGCATGGGGTTCTGCCCCTCTCTGCATTGCTGATTTTCTTCTCATCAAGAGGCGAGACTGATTTTTATATGATATCATTTGGGGGGCGTGTTTACCGTGAACTGTTTTGAAGCATTCATGTATTCTGTCTTTCTTTGATTTGGAAGTAGAATGAGCTTCAGACAGAGCTGGGGCAGGATGTAAATGAGACCATCATCTGGGGTGGGTATAGATGGTGCCTGGGTTCCCACCAAGTTGAGGGCTCAGTTTCCAGTCCCCTGTTTCTGGATTGTTTTACCATGAGGTTTTGATAGAGAATTGGGGAGCCCTTCGAGGGGCCCATAGGTTCCCATGTTGGAAGGAAGAAGACCGTTTGTTACCGTTGGGTATTTTAATTCTTTCGCTGGCGTAGCATTTAGCCAAGGGGGTGGCGTCTCTTTGCCAAAATGCTGATTCATACATGTAAGTCACTGAGAAGCGTGCTGACATGCTTAGATTTGGCTTCTCTTTTATATGACTAAATTAAAATCCAGTCAGCCTGCCAGAAAAGTGTGTGTGTGTGTGTGTCCACATGTGACACTGCCGATGTGACTTTTGGAGTATTTTGTGGCGGAAGCACGAGCAAGCTGGAGAAATTCAAGTGCTTGCTTTGAGATACAGTTGTAGTCTTGATATTCTTGCACAATTGTCCGTGTGGACGGAAATAACAGCTGTACTAGCCTCCTGTCACTTTTAAAATCGCCACAGCACATTCGGAAAGCAGCAAACCTGTTGAAGACTTCACGGTATTACAAGACAAAATGACTCCTTGAGAACAAAAAAAAAGTGCAGGTTGGGTTGGCTGTCGGCTGCTTGTTCCACTTATGCTTTTGAATGTAATGGCCTACAGCAATTGGAAGGGCGGGGGGAAGTGTATATATATTTTTTAAGGGTGTGGTATAAGTTTCCCCTGGCAATGTTTAAAGCAGCTCCTTACTTTCCCCTCTTCAGGTAAGTAAATCGTTAAAACAGCCTTAAGCGGAGCCAAGTTTTCTCCTGATGGAACTTCTGAGAAGGAACTTACCGCCGCTTACAAAGACTGGTAATTAAGGTGGCTAATCAAAGTGTAGTGTTTTGTCAACTTGTGCGAACTTGGCTGCCTACAGGAAGTAAAAGGATATGGATTAAATACTTAAAACCTTTTATGGTTTAATAAAAGGCTGCTGTACGCTGTCTAATTTTGGGTACGTTTCCTGATATAATGAGCATTAATTGCATTTGTGGTCTGCTAATTAAACTACTTATTAAAGTACTTTTTAAAAGAAAAAAAAACCCACTACCTTATATTTAGCTGTAAACAGAGGCTTGAAATCAAAGGTGTGTGATTCTATGAGCCTTTTTTTAATGCAAGTTTAAACCACGTGTGGGAAGAATAAAAGTTGTTTCATTTCACACATTTGACCCTTCAGTAGTGCCAGCAACTGAAAATCCTCCAGGTGCTTGGGGTAAACCTTTTGTCCCGTGTGACTGGGAAGTATCCTGTTCCCATTCTTAAAGGGGAAAACGAACTGCAACTGATTGTACGGCTTAATTAGTGTCAGCCCTGGATAAGGATTTGTGAAACTCCATCTAAGTGATGGTGTGGGTCTTTGCTGATGAAGATCAAATTTTGGAATGGACGTTGACTCATGCTTAAGTTACAGGGTGCAAAATGGTGGAGGAGGCTTCTTTTACAAGTAACCCAGAAAAATTAATATTTTATTTTATTATATTTTACTTAGTGCCAATAATGTACCTGGTGCTGTACAATCATAATTGGAGACAGATTCCTGCCCCAAAGGGTTTACAGTCCAGGAGAGAGAAGGAAAAGGGAATGTGCTGCGCATGCACACCCTTTTCCCAAGAGGGTGTGGGCGTTCTGCGCATGCGAAGAGTATTTTAAAAATTTTCTCTAGATTGTTCTGAGGTCTCGAATCATGATGGAGAGCTTCTCAAGATCTCGGTAACGGTTCTAGATTCTCACGAGAATCTTGCAAGAATTGGAATGATTCTCATTTCAGCCCTAGTAGATATGTCGCAGTTGTCTAGCGGCTAAGTGCAAACTTCTTTTTGCAGCTTCTCTCCGCACACCGTGACTCTGAGCTGCTCCTGTTAAGCGGCCAAAATAGAGGAGGAAAGGTCCATTTCTGAACAGAGTCCTGTGCTTGCATCAGAGGCTGATTTACTGTCAGCAAAGTCTGGCCAGTGCATAGCTGTCGCATCTGTCCTGCTGCGTAGAAGGCCCTAGAGAATGGAAATAATATACACAGAGGCGATGGCAGTGGCCCCATTCATACAAACCGCTAAATTGGTTTATAAAGTCCTTAACCTACTTGTACCTTGGTATCGTTCACGCATCAAGCAACGGTATTCAGGAGCGGAAGGTGGAAGTATGTGCTCTGGGATAATCGGGAGCACATAATCCCCTTCGCTTTCTAAAATGAAGTAAAGTACCTTGTCATGTGAACCTTTTCTGTGTTTGATTGATGAACATGGTCTACGAATTGTTCCCAGGTTGCAATGCAACATGTCTAGAACTCTGTGG
Source organism: Sphenodon punctatus (assembly GCA_003113815.1). Classification (NCBI taxonomy): domain Eukaryota; kingdom Metazoa; phylum Chordata; class Lepidosauria; order Sphenodontia; family Sphenodontidae; genus Sphenodon; species Sphenodon punctatus. Next base: position 1,969,478 of record QEPC01012846.1, read on the forward strand.
AATTCATCCCACAATGCTTTGCATGCAGGGCCTGAAGGGATAAGTGTCGTGATGTGCGCTTCCAAGACATGGCCACTGGGAGCAAATGGTGGCGGTACTAGGTTTAGGCGTGCTGCGTGAACAATAATGAAGCGAGTTACTAATGGAGTCAAACCTGAATAATTGCTTCACTTTAGTTTTGTACATGTGAATGTGGCCGATTTACAAGACACACACTTTGTAAAACTTCATTTTACAGTGATCATCTGGATAGATTATAGACTCTTATAGCTTGCTTCAGTAACACAGTAACTGTACAAGGTTTGCCCATTAGCTAGATCTATAGGCACTTGCACACATTACCTGGGAGGGGGAGGAAACTTCCACAAGGCAATCACAGCTCTGTTGTCACGGGAATTGCACACATAAAAATGCACTGTTACACTTTTCCCCGTGAAAACACTTGCACGCGACCAGGTCCTCAGATGTAGTCATGGGTGGTTTCACTTGTTCAAATGGAAGAAAAGCAGACTAGCGCATTCCTGCTTGTGCTAATTCTTGTGACAATAGAGCTGCGATTGCCCCCTCAGAAGTTCCTACCTCCCCACCCCCAGGTAACGTGTGCACGCTCCCTTTGTCAGGAAGCTTAGAGTGGTGGGGCAAGATGGGAGCTTGGCAGCTTGGGGAGGAGGTTACGGGGATGTGAGCTAAGTGCTTTGAAAGGGCAGTCTTTCAGAGTCCCTCCCCAAGATTAAAGGCATGCAGAGATGTCTGCCTGGCTCAGTACAACAGATTGTCTACAAGATCCAGTATAAAAACGACCACTGTCTTTTGTCTGAAGGATGGAAGCCAGATTGAAAAATGGCTTGCATCATACCATTGACGCACTTCAAGAGAAATCCAGGAGCTGTCATGGGGAACAGCTGTTTGTTTTTCTTTTGGAAGGGGCAGGGAGGGAGGAAGGCTGGACTGCTTTTAAATTGCACCGTGTATGACAAACACTTAAGAAGTTGAATAGAATCCTGTCTTTAAAGTTTCTAAATTGCTACTAAAGGCACTCCAGATCTGTTTGAATTTCCTCGGAAGAGATCTGTGTAATGTGACTCTTAAAATGTTTATAGCAGTTTTGCCTTTGGGGGAAAAAAAAATCTGCCTTCGAAAAAGAAGAAACAAATTGAAACAAAATACATTTTTTAAAAAAAATAATATACGTTTTTATAACAAAATATTCAGAAATCTACCTGTATTGCTCATTATGCGATGTGCTTCATTTACTTTCAGACAGCATCTGCCAAAAGGATTAAGCAGAAATTGTGCAGAGCAAAAATTCTGTTTGCTCGTGTTAAGATTTCATTCTCCTCCCCTCCCCCCCCTCTTTTTCAATGTTAGAGGGATGCTGTTGAGTGTGGAAGAGATAAAATTAGACCTGCTGTCTGCATTGTAGTCTGTGGCTTATTCACTTGACAGGAAATGCAGACCTGTTTGTCATGTCTCCTGGAGCAGCTCTGTTCAAATAGATGAGAATTCCTGAGAAGCAGATCTTTGCATATGTCAGTGCTCTAACCCATTCCCTTGACTGTGTCTTGGCAAAAAAATAGAACAAGTGGTATCCGCAGACTCAAGGGAACTTGTCGTGATCCCTTCAGAAAGATGATGGTGTCAGCATCTGCCTAGTTGAAGCTGAGGTTTCCATCTGTATTGTAACCTTTGTGTGCAAGACGCTAAATCTCCTTGTCTTGAGGAATTCTATTTTTAAAATAGTAAATGTAGAATCTCTTTATGGCCTGCTCCTTCTGTAGGTTTGCAACACAAAATTAATGATGATGCATTTGCTTAGAAGTGGGTGGGTTAGCGGGAGATGGACTAAAATATCCTAGCGGAGAGAGAAACATCTTGGTCCTTTTAAAAGCATAGATGTGAGGAAAGGCAAAGTGGATGCATTTAAGTAAGTGGGGTGGGTCAGTCCCTTTCCCTTAAGGCACGGACTCTGTTTGTAGCATTATTATTATTATTATTATTATTATTATTATTATAAACATTTATATAGCGCCAGTCATGTGACCTGGTGCTGTACAGAACATAGAATTAGACATGGTCCCTGCCTGTGGCTTACAATCTAAAATACAAAAAAAAAGGGGGGGGGAGACAAGGAGAGGGGACAGTGGGAGAGACAAGGGAGAAGACAAACAAACATTCAAGCAGATGCGAAGTCTCAGGTGCGTGTGCTTGGCTTGCTTTACAGAGAGGTTGGTGGCAGCAGTCAGCAGAGGAGGGCCGGCAGTAAGAGTAAGGGAAAAGACTAACAGGCATTGGGAAAGGCAGCATGGAAAAGGAGGGATTTGAAGGAGCGGAGGGAGGGGGCAAGGCGGATGTTTATAAGTGAAAGAGTTTATAAGTTTACATGAGCCGTTTATAAGTGAAAGAGCCACGAACTGGCAAAAGTGTTCTTGTTGCGCACGGTAACGTTAACAGAACCTAAGAAGTGCCGTACTGGGTCAGCCCGATGGCCCGTTGAGCCCCGCATCCTGTCTCTGGCTTGGGTGGAGTACCCAACAGGTCATAATGAATGATCCATTTTCTGCCGTTCACTCACAACCCCCGACAGTCCGAGGCAACATCCGCTGACCTGCTTGACTGATTCATAGTCATTCATTGAAGAACTTACACAAAGTGCAGTTGGACAGCGGAACAGATTACTTAGGCTTCTTCATTGGGTGCGTTCAAAAACAGACTGGACGCGTAGATGTCCGCGGTGCTGCAGATGTTAGGTTTCCAGCCCTATGATACCAGCCTGACAGGGATAGTAGGGGATTATAGGATGCATGACTTTCTCTGCAGGATCCCCCTTCTCATCTGTAACTAAGCGAAGCCTGACTTCTCAGCTTCACAGACATACCCCGTCTCACCTTGTGTTCTCCCTCCCTTTTGTCTCCCTCCCCTTTTCCATTCTAAATTGTAAGCCTCTTGGGGCAGAGACCTGTCTTAGGGTGTTTTTAAATGAGATGCTTTCTCCCCCCCCCCCCCCCCCAATGGCCGCCCAGGAGTCACTCATTCGACTGCCCATCTGAAGGTGGTGTGTGTGGGGATGCGCGCTCATAGGCACTGCGGGTAAGGGACACTGGAAGTCACTGGAACTGACTGCGAGTGCTACGGATACCGTGTTTCCCAGCGCTCACAGCCGGGACATGTCGGTTTTAAAGGCCAGCCTGGCGCGCTTCCCCCTTCCCACGGTTCGTGACAAAGGAAGTGTGAGGTGGCTGCAGTGGTATCCACGCTGGGAGCCGCCTGTTAGAATCCCTCCCTGCACGCTCCACCTGAGTGGCTGCTCCGCAGCTGTGCCACTCAGCGGCCCCTCACGCTCCCTCCTCCCCGCTAAGCCTTGCCCATTTGAAAACACCCTTTGTAATCACAGCTGTTCAGCTCCAGGCACATTGTTGGTGCTGTATAAAAAAATAACAACAGTAAATTGGGATAAATGGCAGTACGTAAATTTTTCCAACTATGCATGTTTATCCCAAAAGAGAGCTAGGATGCCTATTTTAAATGACTCGATAGGACTGGTTGAACAGCCCAAATAGGCTAGCCGGAGAGCTTGATTAGAGCTCATTCAGACGTGCTCTGAAGAGCACTTACAAGTGCCGGCAGCTGGATGTGAATGTGAAAAACGCGCGCACCCAGTTGACGTCTGAAAAGGCGCTGCGCGCGTGACTGAGCTTGTCGGCACACTGGCAGGCAGCACGCTGTACTGACCTGAAGAGAAACCGGTCGGTAGAGCACGCCTGTCAGTGCGCCGACAAGCTCAATCGTCCACGCGGCACCTTTTCAGACGTCGTCTGGGCGCGCATTCCTCACATTCGCATCCAGCCACCGGCACTTGTAGGTGCTCTTTGGAGTGTGTCTTAATGAATCCTTAGTCTCTTGATGCTATCGCAGCTTCTTTCAAAGTGCCCTTTCCAGCCGATCCTGGTGTGAATAGGCTTGTGTTCCAGAATGTTGCATCTGGACTTTTTAACAGAGAAAATAAACCTTCCATCTCCCCAAGGAATCCGGTGGCTTGTCTAGACAAAGGTGCTGAAGGGTTTTCCTCTTGAAACAAGCCCAGTAGAAGCTGGCATGATTTCTAGTGGAAGAGGTGATACTTCTTAAGTAATGGACTGAATTGGCAACCTCTCTCTCCAGAGCAGTCAGTTATTTAATTCTTCCTAAGTGAAAGCTTTACATGGGTGTAACATATTTTCCTTGGCAGCCAACTTTCTTTTTGTCTCTGAAGACAGAGGAGACGCAAAAGGAGAAAAATCCTTTTTGTTCCACATTTTGGGAGGGTTGGGGACGTAGCAAAAGGCTTTAATTTACTTGAAACTTTTTAATGTTAATCGAACCATCTCTGGAAATCCTTGTGCCCCAAAGTGTAGTGATCAGTCCTGGAAACAGTTTACAAAAAAAATCCCCAAACTCTTATCCTTGCTTGCCAAATGCCTGGCCAAATAGAAAAGTCCTACAGAGGCTCTAGAACGGAGGTGGGGAAACATTTCCATCCCTGGGGCCACTTTGAAAGCTTGCACAAGCTCCGAGGGCTGCACAGAATGGAGCAGAGATGCTTAAGGGATGCATTTAAGGAAAGGAAGGTCCAAATCATGGATTTGTGCCGTGGAACTGTCCCCTGTCCTTGTGTGCATGCCCTCATCTCTGCTCCCTTCCCTTGAGCTCAGTTTTTCAGTGATTGGAGGTAAGAACTGGATCCAAGGGCCAGATCGTAAAAACCTGCTGTGTTCTGCATTTGGCCCCCGGGCCTGAGGTTCCCCACTCCTGTTCTAGAAGATGATCGGGCTCACACTGTCTTGTTCTGCATGTTAGCGTTGCCTTTTTGCAAATATTTCCCAGTGGTTTGGTTTTTTTTCCCCCTTATGGTCATAAAGACAGCCAAAAAAAAGGAAAGAAAAGTACTCACTCAATTACATTGTTTCTCGATTTCCCAATTTACACAGAGTAGCCAAAGCTGTTCAAACAAAATTCTTTTCATGTGTCTGAAACAGGAAGCATGTGAGAATTAATGGGCTTGCTGGACGGCTAGAGAGAAAAAGGGAATTAAAGCCGCCACGGGAGAAGTTAGAAAAACTAGGGCTGCTTGGTTTTGAAATGTGACATGGTGGACGGGGGATGGAAGATAACAAATGGCAGAGAGAAGGTTGGCCCTGTGCTCCTAGTTACACCCTTGTAATAAAAGATCCAGGGAACACCTTACGAAATTTCAAACCTCTCTGTATCAACAGCCAGTTGAGTTCACTGCTTAAGAGTTTGAGTACTTCCAATTGCACTCATCATATCTCACATTAAAAGCTCAGGAACTGTTAGATTGATCATCGGTTGTAAAAACTCAATAAAAACAAATGCAATAAAAAAATAGAGCTTTTAAGCAGACTTCAAATATTGCAGATCTGAGCTTGGCAAATCCCCCACTTTTCAGCTGATTATAGCTTCCCAAGCCAAGGACAGATGTTGCACAAAGTTGGATCTTAAGACTAAAAACGTTGTTTTCAGAAAAGCATGACAACATTTGACGCGTGTACATTGTGGTATCAACTCACTAGTCTAATCTAAAACTGAAAGAGGAAGTGTTGGTTTTTTAAAAAATTATTTATGTATTTGACACACACCAATATGGCTGTCACTGCTGTAAGATGCTGTTGAGTGGACATGCACTGTGAGATTAGGGGCAGGGTAACAAATCTTTTAAATAAATAAATAAGAACATTGAGAGTTATGGAATGGGGAGGAGGCCCAAGTCATCAGCTCCCAAGCTTCAGGAAGTAAGCCAACAGGGCTTAAAAGGAGTGTTGTTCCCCAGAGGCAGGAACATTGCCTGGATGCCAAAATGATTTTGCACTTAGCTTTTCAACAACCTGGCTCCGACTGCTATGTAGACATGAGATACTGGGCTCTGATAATCCGATATTACAACTGTTGTTGTTATTATTAGTAATAATATTGATGATGATAAGTAATAGTAATAAATATTATTATTAACGTTAATTATTATTTTATTATTGTATTTGGGATGCCTCTAGCTTGGCAGCTGGTGTAGTTAAGGACAACTCTAAAGCTGGTGTAGCTATTGGATTGTGATCTCTCTGGGAATACAGCTCAAGCTGAAATGGGTAGCTCATTTGATAAAAATAAACATGGGGGTCCCCAGCAGCAATTCCACCTATCCAGTGAAAATCCACTAGAATCAACAACAAAAAAGAATAGGGGAAATAACAATATGTATTTATTACTCTAATGCATTGGAAGTACTGTGCATGATGTATTCTTTAAAGTCTAAAAAATTCTATACAGAGATAAAACCCTGGTTATATAAATACATTTTTTTTAAAATGAATTAACAGTACACACTCATTACAATATACCTCGCTGTATGGTTGACAAATCCATATACACCATAAGCAAAGCTCAACCAGTAGTGTGTTATGCAGATGTTTAAAACAAAACAAGGCATCGTAAGCAAAACAAACGGGTTTCTGGGGAAAAACCCGTCTTCAGTGCTATATAATGCTTTAAAAGCCACAAATAGGCACCTAAGCCACTTGGGTGCACGCACCCCGTTACAAATCAAGGCAGGGGGAGAGAGAAGGAAGAAAAGCCACCCCAAATGAGACACTTAATGGCAATTCCAAATCCTTCCCTTCTCATCTGCTGCAGTCAGCAGAGTGAAATTGTAAAAGCCTAATTGGGCTGCACAATAAAGTATTTCTTTTTCTTCTTTTTCTTCTCCTTCTCTTCCTCCTCCTCCTCTGCTGCAGTGCTCATCCGTGTACAATATACTGCTGCTCCTCATGAGAGCTTGCTAAGATGAAAGTTGATACCCGCAGGTAATACCCACATTTTGGGGCATCCAAAATGCAGGTAATTTTTTGGTATTTGTGTTTATTATATTTATATCCTGAGCTTCCCTGAATGTTGAGGGTGGCTTACAAAAAAAGAGAGTACCTGATTTACCTGAAAAAACAGGGAGGACAGGCCTAAAAAATCAGTGACCGGGCGAACACCAATATTTGAGTTGATCAGCTACCCAATTGGGCACTTTCCCGAAATTACCAGATCCGATCGAGTACCACTATTTCACTGGGTATGCCCATTTTTGCGGTTATGTGTTCCAGCTCTGATCTGGGCGCTTGCAAGTGAAAAGCATTCTCTCTAAATGGGCCTGAGGCAAGCAATTGCACTGTCATGGCAGAACATCCACACAACCAGAATACTGTGTCTGAAAACCTTCCGTGCTTCCAAAGCGTGATGGACAGATAGGCTTTGCTCGACTTACAGGAGGGAGGGATGTTACCTTCCAAATTATGTTGTATAGGACTTCTAAAAAAAAACAACTTCCATATTAGCTTATTGACCCAACATGCCAACTTAAAAGTTTACTCACCCTAATTATTTCAGGTATTCTACATGCAAATCGGTATCTAGTAGCTGTCATTTTAAGGGTACCTTCTAGGCCTCTGTAAAATTTACTGTCTCTTCCCTTTTCTTTGGTATCTTTAGGACATTGTTTTTAGTAATTGTGGTGTTTCCTTGTAACTCTTACTTGGTTTTGGTCTCCACAAAGATATGCAAAGCATATCAGATGTCATTTGGGATTGTGACCCATCCATAGATGGAGCAACCCCTCTTGAAGTCCCTACTCACGGTTTAGGAAGCTTTACTTTTAAAAAATATATAGTCTTGGTTTGATGTTGTTTGCAGTCACAGAACGATATTTAAGTCTCAAAATGGGGTTACACAGGGACCACTCACGTACGCCAGTGTTCCAAAAGCCTTTCTAAAGCCTACAAAACGTTTAGGAATATCTGCTGCAGGTTTATGTAAGTGCATATGGCCAGAACTGGCCTTAGAATTTGCGTGGGCCAGGGAAAAGTTAAAATGGGGGGGCGCCCCGGTGGCCCTGCCCTGTGTTAAGGACGCCCTCTGCAAACTGTGAGGCCCATTCAAATTTTTCCCTGCAGATTTTGAATATAAAAGTAGTAACTACAGGGTTCTAAATTTTGTGGTCCCTTTGTTCCATTAAAATACTTTGGAGGATGTTCATGTTGTGCTCTTAAAAGTCAAGAAATGACATTTAATGCTGCACATTCAACCTAATGCGTCTTATCAGAAGGAAGTCATAACTGTGTGTGTGGTAGTTTTTCCTCTAAAGATCAGAGTTGCTGTAACAAGAGAGGCAGACTTCTTAAAGAGAAGTGATACCCCAATCGGCCGACCACGTACGGACTAGCGCGTCACAATATTAGCAGAGACTAGCGTTTCCAGCAGAAGGAAATCTGAGCTGATGAATGTTTTAAATTATTCCCTTGTGTTGCAAGCATGGTCAAGCCAGCTTGAGGATCTCAATCCAAAATGCAAATCAGATTTAATTTGTTTGACCTTTCCAGTATGGATGGAAATGCACAATTGTGAATGGTAGCCATTCCCATTAATTGCTACATTCATTTGGCACAAATAGCTTTCCCCCTTTGCAGATTTTGCATGGAGGAACTCTGGGCATGGCTCGGTACGAAATACTTGGGTTTTGATGTCTGATTCAAAAAGTAAGCTGAGCCTCTTGTTACGAAGGATTAATCTTCCAGAAAAAATGTTAGATTTCACTGTACTAGTCTAGAAGAGAAATTAGGTGTAAAAGTTTGGAGGCTGTGGCGGATTGGATGCAGCAGAGCAGACTGAAGCTCAATCCCGATAAGACGGAGGTGATAGTGGTGGGAAGGGCGAGGGAGGTGCTGGCCCCCCTGATAGGGGGGATTCGCCTGCCTGTTGCTTTACAGGTTTGGAGTCTGGGGGTGGTTTTGGATTCGGGTCTCTGTTTGGATCGGCAGGTGGAGGCTGTGGCTAAAGCCGCCTTTCGCCAGCTGTACCTGGTACGGGGGCTTCGACTGTACCTCTTCGGGCCCGATCTGGCCACTCTCGTCCATGCCTCCATCACCTCGAGGCTAGACTACTGCAACACGCTTTACGTGGGGCTTCCCTTGTTTCTGGTTCGGAGGCTGCAGCTGGTGCAGAATGCGGCAGCCCGTCTCCT
>QEPC01012846.1:1978835-1999808 GCA_003113815.1 Sphenodon punctatus
GTTAATTTTTGTGGGGGGTGTTTTAAATTTGTTTTAATTATAATATTATAGATTTTTTTAATGTTTAAAAATTGTTCTATATTATGTGGGAAGCCGCCCCGAGATGCCGTAGGCATGGGGGGCGGCGGCATATAAATATAATGAAATAAATAAATAAAATAAAAGTAGATTGAAGCAGTTGCCCCCAATAGCAAAGCAAAAAGCCAAACATTTCTGAGGATGGTACATCTGCATTGTTAATAATATGATATATCGGCAGTATTTTATTGACTTTAACCCATCTTTCCCTTCAACAAGGAACCATTTAAGTGGATGGCTTGATGTGCTCTAAACTGCGAATAATGGGAACTTCCGCAGGGCTGAAGATTGTTTGGCCAGGTCTGACCTCAAAATGGCAAACGATGGATTGTGAACAAAGTGTAATTGATGGCATTTTGTCTATTTCTGGCTGATGTTTTCTATGTCGTCAGCGTCTTCCTTGCACTTTTCTACAAATGGCAGAAAGCGTTTGGGTTCCATGTTGGTCTCTCAATATGTATTTTTTACAGCTCTGTTTTTAAACGTCTGGCATCTTTCTTCTCCCATCGAACACTCCCCCCCCCCCCCCCCCCCCAGTTACTGTCTTATCTACTCCTGCCCGTGTCACTTCATGCCGCCGCCGCCGCCTCAACCTGCATTTGCTCAGTTTAATATCTCTGACTTGCTACACTACACGCTTGAGGAAGGGGCCCTGTAGTTTGCATATTCTCACCAACAGATGTTGGTCCAATTAAAAAAAAAATATCATTTGAACTATTTTGTTTCCATCTCTTACAAATTACAACAGATTTCCATTAGTGCATGATCACCAAGGTGGCTCTCCAATACTCAACGGTGCCCATTTCTTGTTTTTTAAAGTTTTGTTGGATTTTTTTTCAACCGTTCAGTCTAAAATCCTGTGTCAGAAATGTGTGCTTTCCAAAAGGTTTATCAAGGAAGGCTTTATGGGATCCAGACAGTTGGTTTATTTGTTTCAATAACAGGAAAACTAAAGCTGCTAGGGCATCCTCTTGCACAGATGGGTATTCCAGTCCATGAGTGTGCCGTTTCCCTGGTCTGTGAATCACCAGTGGGCAGAGCAGTAATTTTGGGTGGCTAGGAAGCACAGTAAATTGCTGGCTACGATTTGATGTCTTGCCACAGCATAGCAAGCAAAAAGAAAAAGAAAAGAAAGAATTAAAGACAGGAATAGAGCAAAGTAAATTTTATATATATATTTTGTCTAGAAAGTCTCAAAGCATATAATCTATTATCACCACTTTTGAAGGGTGGGGGGAGGAGGAAAAAACCCTTGAACATAAAGATTAAAATAACCTCAGGCTGACAGTAATAGAAATGCATCCTAGGACAAAAGGCTGCACAGGGCTTTATATAGAATCTTGCACTAAACAGGAGGGAAAGCCTATTTTTTCCAGCCGACAACTTAGGTCTGGGCTGTTATATTCTGCATGGGTGGAGTGCCTTTTGTGGCAGATAAAAGTCATGATCGTAGAAGCCAGTAACCAGTAAGTACGGTGGATCTCTATGTGAAAGGTATAATTACCCTAGAATTAATTGATCTTCCAAAGAGAGGATCTTCTTAAAAAAACCTTTTAATCTTTGCTGCACAGTCTGCCTTCTCGTCACACCCATGCTAGTCTGGGAAGCCAGGAGGGTTCTGGGTATGGATTTGCTTAAGTTGCAAAACTGTCTTCAGCAAGTCGGTCAGTCATTAAATCATATCAATGAAAAGTCACAGCAGGCTGTGCTTAGCCAGTGTTACTTGTATGAATCACTGCAGGTACGTCCGACTGGTTTTACTGCCTGACACATTTTCTCTGCGCGTTATCCGAGGAGGATACTTGTGTCTTGTTACGGTCCAGCTAAATGGAGCCTGGCTTTTGAGCTCAAGCTGGAGAGTAGAGGTGAAAGAGAGATCCTACAGGAATGGGTTACCCATTGGATTTAGGCCCTCGGATCTGAATCTTTTGAATCAGGTAGGTGGCCTGCTCGGCAGGTGAATTATTTGGTTGTCGGTTAGTGGTTCAGCCATCCATTTAATCCAGTTTTGGTTTTCCATTTTGTCCGGTTCATTCATTGTTTGGTTCTGTTCCGTTGAGTTATATTGCTTGGTCTGGGTGGGTTCAGTTCAGTTAAGCCTTTTTTTTTGTCTAGGTTGGTTGTTCCTAAGTTCATATTTGTTCAAATATTGTGTAGGCATTTTGAGCCTAACCAGACCAAACAAGAACTGAACCCCTTACAAACTGGCCTAGACAGGAACTAAACTCCATAACCCTGATTCAGATGTCACAAATCGGACCAACCCTGGAATCTAAGGACCCTGAACCAAACCCAAACGGAACCGTACCCAAACCGTATTGTAGTTCAGGTCCAACTCGGACATTCAGCCAGAGAGCTGATTGGAAGAATAACACCCCAAATAAGATATTCAATATGTGGTTTCATCTCTGCTTGAGAGACTCATGTCTTTAGCTCTGGAGATACCATTTAATTCATGTTGTGGCGACCATCGCTTGAGAACATAAAACATGACTCAAGATTGTATCTATAGCTCCTGTAATAGTGTGTAATAGATATAAACATGTTTGTATGGGATGTAGATCTATAATTAATTCCGTATATACAATATTAAATCTGTGGTTGCCAAACCTTTTGGGCCAAGAGGCCAATGTCCATTCTTTCAAAACTTAGAATCCTAAAACTGGAGACTTGGAAAGAAACTCAAGGGTCATCTAGTCCAACTCTCTCTTTCATGGCTAGATATCCCCTGCCTACAGCATCACGGGGAGATGCTTGTCCAGCTGGATTTTGGAAGCCATCAAGGAGGAACATTCAATGACTTGCCTGGGCAACTTTTTCCATCACCCAGCGCTCTTGCACGTTAGAAAGTTTTTCCCAATGTCTGTCCAAAATCTACATGGCTGCAATTTCAGCATATTTCTGTTTCTTTTTCTGTTTCCGACACAGTGGAGAGCCAAATGTTCACCATCCTTTTTGCAGACTCCTTTTTAGAAAATGGATATTAACTTCTTGGAAGTCACCATGGCTGAAAACTGATTGCAGCCATAAACTCAGCTTTGATCCCTACTGACAACGTGGCCTTCTCCTGGGAAAGGAGCAGGAGTTTATTACAGTTGTGGGTTAGAGAGATGTCTTTGCCCCCAAGGGACTTAGTCTAAAATGGACAAGGGAAGGGGCACATAAAGGAGAGACAAGGATATGATTGTAACGGGCATGTGCTGGCTATGGGAAAGTGGCTCAGAATATGTCCTCTCCAGACCAAGATGGTCATGAAATTGGGGGGGTGGGGGACTAATGCTGGCTTTGCTGTAGGAACAGCGAGTTTCACTGACCGCTTGTCAGATTTACAGGATTGGGTCCCTGGTACTTACTGGGCAGGGCTGAGCGAGGAATAATCCATGGGGGTTACCAGGCTTGTGGTCAAAGTCAAAGTCCATCTGTAGGGGGGCAGGGTAGAGTTCAGAGGCAGGCTGGGAAAGGGGGCAGGCAGGCGCTGAGCTGGAGCTCTGGCCGTGGACGTTGACCAACAGTCTGTGCAACAGATTGCTCGGGAGGGGTGGAAGGAAGTGGAAATAAATATTGGAAGAGGTCCAATGAACAGCAACCTCCTGGTCACTTGACTGCCTTAGGCTTTAGCAAGCGTACGCTGGATTGTGCCTCTATGTGATGTAGGGCACTTTCCCATGTTGCCTATTTAGGTGCATTTTCCTTCTCCCCTGCATGCTTACCTCATGTGGAAAAGCCATCCCCCGCAGGTTCTCTCAGAAATGTGCCTTTCCGACTAGCAGATTACAGGGCTCCCCAAACAGTCTCGAACAAGGATGGGTTTATTTTCATGCGCAAAAATAGCCTGTGGGAATAGTTCAAAGAAAGCGCATCCACAAGATGCACATATCTTTAACATGCGCAGACAGTGCGCAGAATCCTCCATTGTTCTTCCAGGGGAATAGGAAATACCTAGACAACAGACATTTCTCCGAACGTCGGAAGGGACTGTCTTTCATGCAGCTCTCCGCTCCTACAACCCTCAGGGAGAAAACCCTCCTTAATTACACATGCCCCCCCTTTACAACCCTCCTTGTTTGTCAGTTTGATGCACCCCAAGCGCCCCTGACTGTCTGCCTGGGAAAATCCCTGCCTGGGGGTGGAGTTCACAGGTCTGGGAGCAATGTGGAGGAAAGCATAGAATATATGCACAGGAGCCAGCATGTGTAAATGCAGTCCCACAAATGTTAAATACACGAGACGTGCAGAGGAAAAGGTAATGGGGGACTTAAAATGATCATGCGTCTTTAAAAAAAAATAAAAAATAATGTGAATAATAAACAAGCAAGTTTTTCAGCTGCATGGGAAAGCGTCCATAGTTCCCTGCTCTGGCCTCAAGTTATGGTGGTGCAAGGGGTATTGAACCCCTGATGCCACTTATCTCAGAACAAAGTTTGGCAGGCGTTTTTATATATCGTGTGTGTGTGAGAGAGAAAAAGTTTGGTGAATCAGCAGGAAGCCTGTTTCTTTCTATCCCACCCTCATTTGCAATCCGTTGCTTTTTAAATTTCTTTGGGCTCCATCCCCTTGTAGGCTAAGGCTTTCCGAGATCACATTGCAGCTAATGCGTTGTGTATGTCAATTGTTGGCTAATACTTTACTTCTTGCCAGGAAAGAGAGAAATTATAATCTAGAGTGGTCTCTCTTTCGGGATGGGCCCCGAATTTAAATAACAAAATAAAGCAAAGTCTATTAAATGACTTGAATCTGCTTCTATGCATTTGCAACTTCTGCTCTTGGTTGGAAAAGCCTGAGCAGGGTTTCTACATCCTGCAGGGAAGAAAATCCACCCAGCCCATCTCCTGCAGCTACTTCTCATCTCAAACTAACCCATTTTTTTTCATCTCTGGCAAGGAATCCGCATTTAAAATATTCTGTCATACTCGCATGGTTTTAACCAGTTCCAGGATTTCCAGCTTTTGCACCCCACATTGACTATTTTTTTCTTTAAGGTCCCAGGTCTTGAAGCAGGGTGAGGAACCGAATTCCTCTTCTATACAACCTCGGAGGGCTGCATAGAAGTTGGGGGTACAGGTGCTTAAGGGGACTTGTTCAGGAAGAGGACGATCCAAATCATGGATCTGTCCCCTATCTCTGTGCGCGGGCCCTCATCTCTGCTCCCTTCCCCTGAGCTCAGGTTTTTTTAGTGCTTTGGGGGGCAGGAATTGGGTCGAGGAGGTGGAAAAGGGGCCACCTAAAAACTAACCATGGACCGCATTTGGCCCCCAGACCTAAGGTTTCCCCACCTCTGTTTTACAGTTTTGTGAGTCATTATTATTATTATTATTATTATTATTAACAAACATTTATATAGCGCCAGCAGTGTACCTGGCACTTTACAAAGTAATAAAATAGACANTTATTATTATTATTATTATTATTAACAAACATTTATATAGCGCCAGCAGTGTACCTGGCACTTTACAAAGTAATAAAATAGACACGGTCCCTGCCCCTACGGCTTACAATCTGAGAGACAGGAGCTGGGGGAGAGACTTAGGAACGGGAACAGAGGGAGAGACAAGGGGTCTAACATTCATGAAGATGTCTTGGCTTACGTGATTTCTTTAGAAGAGTAATTTTTATGCCCTTGATGTTCTGAAGAAAGCATTTATTTATTTAATGTTTGTTTATTTATTACAGTATTTACATATCGCCCTCTCCTGCTTATTTCCACTGTCACTACAAGCTCTGCAGGGTCTTCAGGTTGTAAACCATGTTGTTTCTTTTTCAGGCAATCGGATATGTGGTATAAGAGACATTAAATATGCTCTCTCTGCTGGTGACTTGTAACTGTACCCTTCCTATCCGTTTACTACTTTATCTATGTCATTCACAGGTTTTTCTGTGTTAGTCATTGTAAACTAGTCCATGTGTTGAACTTTACAGGGACACCTTTTCTTTAAGAGTCAGTCTACTGTGGCTTAGAAATATTGAAATGGAAAAAAACAAAACAAAATCGACTCCGATGTCTAACTCTGAATCCTTGCCTTGTCCCTTGAGGGAGTAGTATGTCACTCTTGCAATTGGAGAACATTATTTTACTACTTGTGTTTGTTACAGGCTGTGAAGCTGTTAGAAACTTTTCAGACTCTGATTAGATTGTGAAGTGCTTGAGCTGGTGCGAATGTAGGTTGTGGATAAAATATCTGTTAGAGATGAAGAAAATGAAGGTTGGTGTCCTTTTTTTGCAAACCTTAGCCCCAGGCTGCTAAAATGATGAATGCAAAACTCTCTGTGGCAACCCATCAAAATTCCAGTATTTCACCCAGTATCATTGGCAACTAATCTGCATGCAATTAATGCCCAACAGGCTATCCAATGTACCAATTAACCAGTTTTATTCCTATTTTCTGACTTCCGTTGCCATATTTTTTCAACTTCCTGTCCTGGTAAATCGGTAACTAATACCCAGTATTTTTGGATCATTTAGGACCCCACTTGATACGTCAGTACCAATTGGACAGCTGAAAGGCTACTCAGAAGTGAGAGTATTAACCGTGGGTAGCACACACGTTACCCCTTTCAGCTCTAAGGCGACCAATTATTTTGTGCCCTGGACACTGGAGGACAGTGATAGTGAATTCACAAGGAATGTTTTAGTCAATGTCGACTGATCCAATTCTGATTTCCACTTGGTGGAGGAGTTGTATTGGCTAGTTTGCCATTGAAAGCTCTAGTATCGGAAGGAAAGGCCTTGGAGGCGGTAAGGATGGCGTAATTCAAGTGAAAAGTGTCGTGCAGTGACCCTACTCTACATCATGAGCCTGTCTGCGTTTAAAATGTGGGCACATGGTGAAGCTCTTTTGAGTAATTTGAATACTAATAGAGTTTTGACTGCCGGAGGCAGACAGAGCAGCTTAGACAGAGCCTTGAATGCTGAAAAAACCTGCTCTGTTATGTTAAAGGAGGGTGAGGAGAAGATTTGCTTGGAGGCTCTTCTGAGAAGAAAGGTGTGGGTAACTAGAATTGACTTGAAACTTTGTCAATGAGAAATTCAATTTTGAATATCCTGAAATGGTTCTCAGAACTTCACAGAGATGTTCAAGTTTTAGAAACACACAACATTTTGTGTGTAGGTCTCATCAAACTGAACTTCTGAAATTTTGCAAATTGTTCTTGAAAGGGATTTGAAATATTTCTCCCATTATTTTTCATCCAGCCCTACTGGTAACTTACTCAACTCTTCAATAGCAGTAACTTCTAGAATCTATCAATTAGTCCAACTTTGAGTCGCTGCTACAGAAGAGGCTGGTGGTATGATTTATCTGTTCCCTCCACTTCTTTCCTTAAGTAGTTTTAGATGTCTCTCGCTAATTATTGAGCAGTAACCAGGGCTGGTCATAGAATTTGCAAGGCCCAGGACGAAGCAAAAATGTGGGACCCCTAATGACTGTACCCCACCCCCGGGGGGGGCACCTTCCACGGGACCCTAGAGGTGGTTGTATTTGAGGCTCTGCTGGAAGGGAGTGGGGAGTCCATCTCTTGTTCTGGTCAAAATGGGAGGTCATCTTGGGGAGCGGGGGGCCTGGACATAGAGAAAATAACAGGTCTCAGCATGGTTGGCCTGTGGTAAGTCTGGTCCAGGATGTAGCCACCCTCTCTGTCTAGCTATACAGAAATAAAAATGGTTTGTAGCTATTTTAGGTCATCCTGGGTCCTCATTTGTCTTGTCTTGGAGCTAATGCCTAGAATCTTAAACATGATGGAACTGAGTGTACTTTGATTGTTTCAGTCTCACAAAACCCAAAGAGAAACCGTCTTTCGCCAAAGGAAGTACCATAGATGAGGAGTCTACTCAGACCTAGAACTAGTGCAGCTGCCGGAATTTTATTGGGTAACATAAATGTTTAATTCATTGTGTACATTGCTAGGAATAAACTTTTACTCTGCCCAGTAACGAGGATAGAACTGACCAGCAACACCTCGTATTCTGGACGTAGCTTCCTTGACTAGTTTTTATTGCTCTGTGTAAATGTAGAGTTAAGAAAAACATTTTAATTTAAAACTCATGTAAAACATCTCTCTCTTTTAAAAAACAAAACAAAAAAACCCTGTAGATCGCTCATAGGGTAACGTCAGGCTGAAAACTTGTGTGTTAAGGCAATGACTGAAGGCAGCCTTCAATATTTCGAGCTGTCGTTAAACTATACCTTGTATAAAATTCTGGCTCACCAATTAATAAAAGACATACTACCGTTCCAAAATGTCAAGGGGCTGACTTTTAATTTGGTGGACGGGGAGGAAGGGTTGAATTTCTCGAGACAAAAGCTGCTTGTTTTTCCGTATTCACTTCTGCATAGGACTAAAACTCCCTAGGCACTGCTGTGAGCTTTTAAAAATCCCCCTTGTTTAACTCTTCTGTTGAGTCTGATTACACAAAAGAAACAGGAGTTATTGCGGAAGGTATCGGTTACTAAACAAACAGTAACTGCTGGATCGCCTCCTTCCGGTCATAAACTGGCCAAGACCATTGTAATTTGCCCCCTCTCCCAGCCACAAGCAGCAAAGCTATCACTAAAGATTCTGCTGGTGACTTGCCGTACTGGGTTCAGGGTGTCATGAGGCAGAAGGGAATCTGAACTCCCCCTATTGACCATGCAATCTGAGTTGACGCTGTCCACGTCTCTCCCACTGGAAAAGATTATCACAGATGTACAATATTCTCTTTTTCCTTCTTGTTCAATACTGAAGATGCTGTACACCAGGGTTAGGGAACCTCGGGATTGGGGGTCAAATGCAGGCCAGGGCTAGTCTTTAGCTGGCTCCTTCGTAGCTCCTGGATCTAATGCCTATCCCCAAGTCCTGATAAAGTGAGCTCAGGGGGGGCATGCGCGCAAGGATAAGGAGGCAGATGCATAGCCCAGATCTATGATCTGGGACCTTTCACTTCTAGAACGAACCCAAATTCTCTGTGGCCCTTGGAGTTCGTACTAATTTTCAAAGTGGTCCTTGAGAGGGAAGACCACTGCAAAGCATCCACCCATGCTGCAAAGCCAGGACAGTTATTACATCCTTCCCAGATTTCTACGTGTGGGTTTGCCAATGTAAAGTCCCTATCTGTCTCGGAGTCAGGATTGTCTAAGCCTTATAGTTGCTAACAGTATTTTGCATGGCGTATCTTGCCAGTGAGTGTGGATTTCAGTGCTATACACCCTCCCCTTATTTAAGGTTAAATCCTGGTTAATTGAAGTCAATAGGACTCTTTGCCATTGGCTCCACTTCTGGATTGATTCCGTATTGCTCTCGCTCTGATTGGCTCTGAGCAAAACTTCTTTTCCATGCTGTTTTGGAAGACTAAAACCTTGCCCCACTCTCATGTCTAAGAAACCAGAATATCTAAACTGTGAGGTAATTGGCGTCTCCTGAAATGTAACCAAAAACCATTAGAATGTGCCACCAACTTGTCTTTGTCATGCTTCAAACATTTTTTTTTTATCATCTTAAAAGCTAGAATTGTGTGTTGGTGTGCTGAAACCTAAACCATCTGGCCAACAAGGCCTGATGGAGTACCTAGCAAAATTAAAACTTTCTTTCAATGTCTTCCAGAGCTGTGGTTTCCTGAGGGTATTAATCTCAGTTTTGTTACGTTCTGACTACTTACTTGGGTCTAGGTTATATATGCCTTGCATTTAAAATTCATTTTATGGACAGTTCACTCCAAGCTACCGCCTTTTTAAAAATAATAATAATGAGAAACACACTTTGAATCAAGCGTGATGTAACCTTTAACGTTCAGAGCCCAAAGTAAGGATTTTTTGCAGCTGAGGTTTTTCTTTTTCTCTTGTCCTTCTGGATGTCCAAAGATGCAAGCCTTGTCCTGACCGCTGTGTCTGTGTAACTTTTTTATATCTCCTTTTTCCAGTCGATGGCATATCTCTGATTCTATCTCTGATGCAGTCGAATATATACGCTCTTCAGCCTGCTCTGCTCATCCTGAATTCTCTGCCAGTGTAAATTGACAGAGTGCCTTTGTGCCCAAGCCCAAGACCTGCATACCAAATTTTTCATATTGCCAAGAGCCACAAGATGCCTTACTTCAATCACAGCTTCTCCCAGACCTGGGGACAGCACAGCATAGCTTCCCCTGAATCCCACCCACTCCCGTTAAAGCTCTGACTCCCAAGTGGTCTGGTGGGTTCAGTCAGTAGCACTAGGGACACAGAGCATGGTCTCCCTGCTCCCATGGCCTCTAGAAGGCTCTAGTAGCTGAAACGGTGGCATGACGTCTCTTGCTGTCAAGGGAGCACTGTGGGCATGCCCCCAGGATGCCACTCCTGGCAAGAGCAACATGTAGCTTCCGAGCTGCCATTTACACACACCTGACTTAGTGGCTGAGCTTCTGAACTTGTTGCCCTTGACCAAGAGAGGAACATTTCCCCTCCAGCTGGCCTCGTTTGGAAATCAGTACGATCATCACAGGCTGGATAGGAATTGGGGGGAAGGAAGGAAGAGTTTAAGGGCACTTTTGCACCTGCAGAGAAAAGGGTGGTTAGGAAGCCAGCAGAACAGACGCGCGTGTGAATTAGCCGTGTCTTTGATGAGGTTTGATGCCGAGAGCAGTGTGATTTTCCTCAGATATGTGTCTTTAGAATGCCGATTGACTGAGCTGGACTTCACTGCTCGGTCAGTTGTCATCCTAAAGACGCATATTGGATGATATCACCCGGCTGTCGACATTCATACCTTATCAAAGATGCGGCTAATTTGCATGCGTGTCTGCTTCCTAATGCCCCTTTCTTGCAAGTGTGAAAGTGGCCTTAATCATGGATTTCTGCCATGAATCCATCCATCCCCAGTCTTTGCGTGCATGCCCTCATCTCTGTTCTCGTCCCTCAAAGCGCTCCCTCTGTCAGGACTTGAGGGTTAGGACTCTGTCCATAGGAGAGATCCACAAACTGAAAAGGCCAAATAAAAAATAGATGTGGGCCAGATTTAGCCCCCAACTAGTGGGTGCCTGCCCCCTGGCTTTGAGACTGCCACTCTCATTATTTCTGCAGAATCTATTATTGAGGAATTGCTAATGCCTGTGCAGGAGGAATTTCAAGAAAGCCCCTTGGCCTGCCTTGCTAGGCGGCCACCGGGGAAATTAACGTGCTCCAGAGGAGGGAGCAAGACTGGTGACGGCCGTACTCCCCGCCTGCAGCTGAATAGCTGCGGGCGGGACCGTTGCCAGGCAGAACTGACGGGCCGCGGCGGGAAGGACGGCGGCCCGGCTGAGGTTGCCCGGCAACAAGGGGGACTCAGCCAATGGGCGGGCGCAGGTTGGAGAGTCCCTCCCCTCTTGTGTCAGGGGAGTCTCCCGCCTGCGCGCCAGTCCGGCATTCTGCCGGTTCTTCATCTCGGAGCTAGCCCCCACCCTCCCTCCCTGGAGCACTGCAGGGGATACCCGCTTGCCGTATGGGGCCAGGAAGGAATTTTTGCAGGTGTACCTTATATTCAGTGGGCCTCCTGTTTTTTGCCTTCCTTGCAGTGGCTTGTTCACGATTTGGCTGATCAATCAGTCATTAATTAGGATGGAGGGAGTAATTGTTAGTTGAGGTTAGTTCTGTATGTTTTGTCGCACTCTTTGCAGGGGTCCAGTGCGGTACATAGAGCTGGGTTAAGAATAATTTGGGTATAGAAGTCATCTCCATAAGAGATGGGGAGGAGGGAGCAGGTGCACAGGCATGGCACGGCCAGCACCAGGCTAACCTGCTGGGGGAAGGGTGCTTAGCACAAAGGTGGCAGGGGCAGGCACGGTCCCTGACCGGCGGCACACCAATCCCTTACCTATGTTTGGAAGAACACGGCCTCCCCCTACCCTCTTGTGCCTCAGCAAATCGTGGACGCGCGAGGGAACGGGATGGGAGGATTATTGAGGAATTGCTAATGACTGTGCAGGAGGAATTTCAAAAAAAGAGAAATATAGGTGGCCACTTCCTCTTCCCCCCCCTCCCCCCCCCCCCCCCCCCCCCCAAACAGCTTGCTTGGTCACTAGCGTTCATATATGAATAATGCTAACATGATTGTCATGGTTATTCTTTTGACTCCTCACCCATGATAAACAAGACAAAAAGGAATCTTTTGGGGCTGAATGGATTTGCTGGAATTTGTATGCAATTCTGTTAATGTGCTTCAAATTAGTTTTGATGCTTATTTCTAAGACTTCATTAAGCTTGTGATCAGACCCTATTGCCGTAGCTGCTGCAAGCACTCCAGCTAAGACTTACTTTTCATATCCTGATCTCCCTTCCGTAATATCCTGTAATGCATTTTCTTTTATTTTGGATTAAACTAATACCAACCGGGCTATGATGCGCAAGGCCCAAAGCGATGTTCTGAAAATTTAACATCCTGGATCCCATGTTGACCCAATATGAAGTACAGCTCGTACACTTGGCTGCAGGTGAGCGTGTTGTGTTGCGAGGCATTATAGAAGCGAAAGGCTTCTGTCGCTGTCATTTTTAGTGCCCAGGACAAGTTTGGGTTAAACTAATGTACTGACCATGTCCGAGCACACGGGGGGGGGGGGGAGGGGAGACACTGCAGTGTAGCAACCTGCTCTCAGTGCTGTTTGCCCCGGAGCAAAGCATTCTCACATGTTTTGCTTTTTGAGGTAGAGCAGACAAAACGCTAGATGCACGTTACGCTCTATGGACTAGTTCCAAAGAGTGGTGTCCGTGTTCCCGGAAGCCTGAAGCAATTAACACCTGGTGAGCCAAAAAGGTTACCTGTCTTCGGACGGTTGCCAACTTGCTCCAGTATGTTCGCTGCCACAATCCAGGGGCTGCTTGCTCTGGGGCAGCTGTTCTATGTGAACACTGCCCCCACTTTTTTTCTTCTTCTTTCTTCCTTAGTGTAGAACTCTTTCTACCGCTGCTTTCTCCTAGCCCTATCTCCAAGACCGAACTCATCTTGCCCCCTCCCCCCCAAAGTTTCCCTCCTACTTCCCTGTTAATTTATATTGAGGGAGTCACCATCCGGCTGGTCCCTCAGGTGCATAGCCTGGGATTCATCTTTAACTCAAGCCTCAGATCCAGGCTGTTGCTAAATCCTGTCGCTTTGCTCTGTATAATATTGCTAAAATCCGGCTCTGCCTTACTGTTGCCACTGCAAAAACCCTAGCTTATGCTCTAGTCATCTTTCATCTTGACTACTGTAACTTCCTCACTCCCCTCATCTCCGTTCAACACTCCGCGGCTAAAATCATCCATCCTGCCTATCGCTTTGACCATGTTCCGCTTTTCCTCTCTGCCCTATGCTGGCTCCCTCTCTGTGAATGCATTCAGCACAAGCTCTTGGTTTTTTACCTTCCAAGGCTCTTCAAGGCCTTGCTCCCCCCTATCTCTCAGCTCTTGTATCCCACTGCGCTTCTGCCCAGGAGCTTCGATCCTCCTCTGCCCCCAACCTTGTCTGCTCGCGACCTCCTTGCTCCTCTGAACGTCTGCTCTCCTTCTCACTTGCCGCCCCTCATGCCTGGAACTCCCTCCCTGGATATGTCCGCTCTGCTCCCTCCCAACTTCCAAATCCCTCCTGAAAACCCACCTTCTGTCAGGCTGTCCCTAGCTTGTCATGAGTGAAACTGAGTCCTCTTTCCCCTCACTCGTAGCCAGAATCTAGTTCCCTGTAATTAAGTGAAACACATGGACCTGCAACTTCTCAGCGTCATCAATGGCCTCTTCTCTCTTGATGTTTGCCTCCCCCTTGTCTCTTAGATTGTAAGCCCCTTGGCGGTAGGGTCCTGTCCATAACTATTGATTGTAGAGTACCAGGTACATCGCTGGTGCTATATTATTGTTGTTGTTAATATATAATTAAAGGGAATGTGGACAATGAGATCGGTTGTCTGGAAATTGTAATGGCTTGGTAGTTGACTTGTCTGTTCCCCTTTTAGGTAGAAATTGAAGCTGCTGTTTTTTATGTATATATTGAACAGAAACATTTGTCATTTTGACCTTAGCAAGCCAGTACGGTTGTCATGTGTCCGTCTGGTTTCATGCTGTGATGTTAATAAACATTTATTGCCCATGAGAGGGAAGGGGGAGCCCCAATTAAAAAGGTCGAACTTAATAACTATGTCTCGGAATAACCTGCCCATGTGCATCAAATACTTGGTCATTTTACCCAACAAAAGGGGGCGGGCAGGGACAGGCGGATCCTTTCGACACATTGTTTTCTAAACACAACGGCCATCTCCTCGGACCTTTTCACAGTGGACCAAATCACAGAGGATTTGAGAGAAGCAGGTTCAGAAACATCTGTGTTTTGGTGTCTGGATTTTTAATGGGTTGGCCTGGCTTACAAGTGCTGTAAGTGGCTTGGTTGCCACTACTGAGTACATCACAGATCAGACACGTAGCATTCATTTCTTGGTTCAGTCATTTCGGGCTGGATTATTCGGATTCAACAGGGTTTCTCATTTCAGCGCTAGTGCAGACAGAGTGAACTCGTTTATGTGGATTTCTCTGCTTTTTAGAGATCTCGCTGATGGGAATTAGGTCAAGGAAGGCAAAAGTGTTGCAGCATGCACTATTTTAACTTGTGCATTGTAAGAAAATAAGTTGGGACGGAAGTTTTTGCGTTCCAGGTCAGACCCCCCCCCACCCTCCCCCCCAGCTGGCTGCTATCTGTTTCTTACTCAGATTTGTCTCCAGTCTTGTTGAGTAAATAGCTTGGAACAGTATGATAGGTGTATTAAAAAATAGGCATGGTCTACTTGTTCCACTGAAATGCATGCCAAAGGCTCCACGGAAGTGCTTGAAAATAAGTTGGGACGGAAGTTTTTGCGTTCCAGGTCAGACCCCCCCCCACCCCCCCCCCCAGCTGGCTGCTATCTGTTTCTTACTCAGATTTGTCTCCAGTCTTGTTGAGTAAATAGCTTGGAACAGTATGATAGGTGTATTAAAAAATAGGCATGGTCTACTTGTTCCACTGAAATGCATGCCAAAGGCTCCACGGAAGTGCTTGAGATAATACCGGGTGTTTTAAATGCTGGAGTTTTGTAAGGTGTGAACGCCCTGTTCCCCTCTTATGCAGCAAGATCTTGCAACCTTGTAAGACCCACCCCAGATGTGACTCCTACAAGACTGCGAGATCTCACGGCATAAAACAGGAATAGTCCGTTCACACATTATAAAATTCCAGTATTTATAACACCTGGTATTATATCGAGTACTTATAAGAACTCATTTTTTTGTCATGCGTAAAAGCAGCCAGGGTGTCATGGGCTAGCAATTAAAAATCCACCAACGTGTCACGGAAAGCCAGGATGCACCAATTTTGCCTCTAATCCCAGTCAGGGGCCTCTCGTTCCAAGCTAACAAAAACCACCCAGGACCTGTCACCTTCATTCTAATTGCCACAGCCCTGCCTGAGAGAGCACCCCATACCATGTTCATTTGGTGAGCCTTCATCTCCCCCTTCTCTTCCTCGCCCAGGCCCAGCAACCTCATTCCATTCCTGCCTCCCTCTTCCCCCTGCACAGCGTTGAGTCTTCCCTCTCCCTCAACTGGCAAACCCTAAAGGAGATACCTTGACCTCTCCCTGCTCTCCCAGCCTGGGGCCAGAGGAGGTTGGGTAAAACAGAAAGCAACCTCACAACGGTGGAAAAACCACAGAGCAGAGCAAGTGTCGATTTCTTCATTTCCAAATGGGGCCTTGCCACTGAAGAAGGGAAAGGGTGGAGAGGGCACTCTGGTAGGGTATCATCATAGCCTCTCTCTGAAATTTGCATGTGCTCCTCTAGCTGTAGAGAAGTTGAGGGGAACCTTTTCCCTTCCCTAGGCCACTTTGAAAATCTATACAAACTCTGAGGACTGGATAGTATTGTGGGGGAAAGGATGTTAAGGGTGCAGAAAACATCATGGATCCATCCCTATTCCCTCCTCTCCACTCCCTTCCCCATAGTTCATCCTTTTAGTGCTTTGAGGGTAGGGGCTGGAATTGGGAAGGGGCCAAGACAGTTGTGGGCCGTGGGCTGCAGGTTCCACATCTTTGCTGTAGAGGAATGCTTTGGAAACCCCTGATCTCTCTCTTTTTTTTTTTTAAAGCAGCAGGAGGAGTATTTTGCAGGTTTAGAAGGGGGTGATGAAGCTCTCGGGTGCCGTCGGCAAAAGTGGGTCACAGCAGCAGGGATACATTTTCCATCTCCAGCCAGAGGCGTGGCGACTGGCAACGTGTCTAGGAGGAAAAGAAACTGGGGAGAGCTATTCCTATGCTTGCAGCTGAAATCTGAGACGCACTTAAATGCCTTGCTTGATTTGACAAATTTTGCAGCGCGCTTGCTGCCAAGGTATTGTCACATTTTTACGGTGGCTTGTGCGTCTTCGTTCGGTGTTGCAAGGGCTGTGGGTTACTTCATTTCCCGCTATTGCTTCTAAAACTTTGAAAGCAACAATTCAAGATCTAGTGCCAAAGCCAAATTTTAAATAGGTGGCATAGATTGATACAACAAAATACCCCCTTGGAGGTGAGCCCCCTTAGCTCCACACGCTACCAGTATTGCAACATACCATAACATACGGTTTCAGGGTTACGCCAACTGTTACTTCTCCAAACCAGAGGGCAAGCCTCCAGAAGGCCTCAGACTTGTACAGTTAGCCAACAGCACGATGTGAAATTTTTAACCATATTTGAACTAATTGGCTAACTTGGAGACCGCAAAAGGGGAAATGCCAGTCTGCCTGGCAGCTAATTGCAATAATGAGAGAATTGTTCCCCTGACAGGAAGGAGGGGAATAAAAGAAAATTGTGGCTCTTCCTCTCCTAAAGCAAATTTTATTTTATTCCTACAAATAGAACACTGGGCTCTTGTCCATGCACATAGGATGCACTGGGTCCCATTGTTTGGATAAGTGCCATGGTCTAGGCTTCTTTCTGCGCACCCCAGCAAATTGAGCCTGCGTTGCATCCACACTTATCGTAAAACCTCCCACCCCTTGCATCTCTATAGCCCAGTTCCACATGTTTTTTCATCCCAGTAACCCTGTCCTATTTTTCTCAGATTATAGTAGGGATGGGCCCATTGCTCCTGGGAGGTTCAAGCACTCGCCTGCACATTTGTAGGTGGTGGTTGTAAGGGGGAAATATTCCCCATCTAAGTTCAACCGACTGGTGTTCTTTTTAATTTCCCCCACACTGGAAATAAATACAGTCAGTGGTTTTTTTTAGAAGAAATGAGTTTTACTATAAAGGAATGATTTAATGGTACAAATAATCAGTGGGGTAAATATTGCCAGAAGCACTACCCAGATCAGGCAAACGTGGAAAGTAAATGAGAAATAAGGCCAATAATAAGATTAAAAGACTAACTTGCTTCCTGTTTTTACCTTAAAAGATCAGGTAAAACAAGATAGCACATAGAAATCCTTCAATCCTAAATAGAGATGCTCTATGCTGAGAAACCCTTTCGATGGCCGGTCCTTCCGAGGTAGTTCAGCTTACCCTCTAGGAGAAGGCAGGAAAACTCTTGCCGCCAAAGACTCTGTGGCCAAGTGCTCGGGTAGCACTTGGAGCGGAGTTTTGGGTGTGGTGAACTGCGCAGCTAATGGCTCTCAGCTCAGGAACATTTTTAGAGACCACAGCGCCAACAGAACCACTCATATGGTGAGCCACAATGATTATTCATTGGCCGTCTTGTTGCAATTTCAGCTAAATAAGGTAAAATCTTTACTCCTGTCCAATCAAGCATCCTTATTGAGCTTTTAACTCTTGTTAGTGCCTACCATTTTGACCGCTTCCTTCTAGGACACTCTCTTGACATGTTTTTAGACTAACAGTGTCAAGCGGCAAACTAAACGTTTGCTCCTACGTTGTACTTGATATTCTTAGGCCTCAAAACGCATTATACCCAATAAAAACGGGTTCTAACCACAAGCAAATGGCGATTACACTTAGCAATGTGCCTTATACGCAGTCTACACGTTCCCGTGGCTGTCTTCGTTGCACCGGAGTCTTGGCAGCTCAATTGCATCTGCTTTTCAGACTCTCCACAAAGCACTGGCCACACTAGTCAGTGCGCAGGAAAGGTGTGCGTGTATTACATGTGCAGTGTTGTGGTGCTCAGCTATATGAAGAATTTGGTGTGGGCTGCCTGTGCCCAGACCGAATATGGGACTCCTATGGGCTATTTGTCATGGGTTGGAGGTCTGCACCCCCGCTTTACCGGGTTTGAGTGACTCAGTTTTCCTCGCGTACAGCCCACTTGAACCAGTTTTCTCTCTCTGGCTGATTCAAGCCTGCTGCAGGGACAACCCCTTTGTCACTCAAGGGCCCGATCCTTCCCGTTTATAGACTCTTTACACTCTGGGTTCGCAAGAGCTTGAGAACTCTTGTTGCTCACTTGTATTCCAATGTTAGACACAGACACTTCTTCATAAAGATAAGAAGTAAGTTTATTGATTACATAAGCAAGATTGTTGAAAGAGTGGTTACTAGAAATCAAAGGTAAATATAACGCATTCCTGATCTATACTGGTTGAGTTCCTAAATAAGCATCTTACCCTACAGAGGTCCATAAGTTCCTCTCCGTCCTTGATGTAAGTGACTGGGCCTTCTGCCTTAGAGTTGCTAGAGAGTAAAGTCCTGTCTCTTAATTCATAGTTTCCAGCCTTGCTGGCTGCAAGATGGTGAGTGAGTTCCTGATAGTCCCTGCCCCCTCTGGGGTACAACTCCTTATATCCCCAGGAGGAAACCTCGTATCTTCTCGAGGCTTCTAGAATTCCTTTTGTTCCCTTTATCAGCTCTTCTGTGTCTCTTGCACGTAGGCAATGGCTGTCTGCATTAGCATCTTAAATGTCTCTGACCATCCGTCTGGGGGGAATCAACAAACTGTCTTTCCATTTCCTGGAACTTGGTCACGTGTCACAGCTCTGATTTGGATTTTACAGTTCTCAATTGTAACATTACATGCATGTGGAACCTTTTGCTTTACATATTTACCAGACTTGTAGTCTACATGTAGGCCCGTGTTACACATGTGTGACCCTATGTTCCTCCATGACACTATTGTCCATTTAATTTTACTCAGAGAGGACCCAGATTATGCAGCGGTGCATGTTAACCTGGGTAGTGTTTCTTACTATCAGCTGCCTGACATTTATTTAAAATGTTTGATTGCACATGAGTGCCTTCCGTTGGCAAACCTGAAACCTGCTTCTTGGACACCTGAAGGGGCTTTTCAGAGAGAGAATCAGCCTTTGGGTCCTAAGCATAACTGCCTTCCACCGCATTACCAAGTGACTTGGCTGGGAATGATTCCTGGATGGAGATTTTTAGGCTCAGGGTGTGAATGGTGCCCCAGGATTTTACAGGGTAGTAGCCTAGCCAGTCTGGTGACTTTCTACAAGGATTTGTTTTGCACTCTCAGTGGTGTTGTATAGGACATAGAAATTTCCCATTGTTTGTTGTCGACAGATACTTGCACACCTGGAGGCGGTCCTGTCCTTTCGAGCAGTGCAGGAAGCAGAGGTTGTAGCACACTGTGCAGTAGAAGAATCCCATTTGGTAGGGATAGAGTTTGTAAAGTGTCTGAGAGATGAGCAAGAGGAATGGGGGAAAGAGGCAGCGACTTCAGGGAGGGGTTGAAAAATGTGCTATGGGGGGAACAGACAAAAAAATGACCTTGGCACCTGTGCTGGACTGTCCTTGTCAGTATACATCTGAACTAACGTGTCTTGTGGTTCACTTAGATTGAGGTGGCTTTTACGAGTTTATAAGCATCATTCAGGAACAGGGCAAGGGCAGGGCATGAGAAATTATGGTTATCCATTTGAAATGGCAAGGTAGAAACTCGTTAGGTGGTCAACGTGATGTAACGGCCCACGCTGAAGTTTGGGTAACAGCCTGGGCACTTTGCTCTGGTTTCAAACGTAAATGCAAATCGGTGGCTAAGATTCTTTGGGCACATCTAGTTTTTTTGGGAGCCCTGTTGTCAGAACTTGTCCAATATTAGCTTGGAGGGAAGGGAGTTTTATAGCAGCTGAAGGAGATAGGATCCTGGTGGAATTCCCTAGTCCAGTGGCCTCGCTCACTAGCTTTCTGTAGCAAACCAGTCAATGTTGATGAAATGTGATTAATCTGCTTTAGCTGAGCTTGGATGTCCCGTATACCTCATTCTCATTCAGACTGCCATCAAGTTAGCTAAAACCAAACCCATTCTGGAGGCGACAATAGAAGAGATTTGATAAACTCAAATCATGCTAGGAAAATGATTTATAGCTGCCTTTAGCATTGGAGCCTGTCCCCGTTCATCTGAATGCAGTAACGTTGTTAGCATAGGGACGATGCAAAACAATGACACGCCACGTTTCCCGTATCAGCGGTTGGTGAGAGATACTGCAGCAGGTACTGGACAGAGATTTTGCCAGTACGGTAACTGCGGCACTTTAACATATTACAGATTGCCAGCAGTTTTGCCTAGCTGTTCTGGCACCGTGGGTAGCAATAGCCTTTGTGTAGGTGTTCATTGTTTGAAGGGGGGCGGGGGGAGAGGAGGATGAGAATGGGGGTATGTAAGAATCTGTGCCATTTTAAATATCCCTGTGCTTCATTTAAAGACATCTGCATTTAAGGGATCCGAGGCTTTCTGCTTGACTGTTCTGCATTGCTGTAGAGAGCCGGAGTAAAAATAATGTGCTCAAGCGACATGAAAGTAGATATCGGGAAAAACTTCCTAACAGTAAGAGCTGTGTGGCAACAGAATGAGTTGCCTAGGGAGGTGGTTGTTATTATTATTTATTATTCTAAACATTTATATAGCGCCAGCCATGTGCCTGGCACTGTACAGAACATAGAAATAGACGCGGTCCCTGCCTGTGGCTTACAATCTAAAAGACAAAGGCGGGGAGACAGGGAGAGGGGACAGTGGGAGAGACAGGGGAGAAGACA
>QEPC01012846.1:2003429-2044061 GCA_003113815.1 Sphenodon punctatus
TTGGCCACTGTCGGAGACAGGAGGTTGGGCTAGATGGACCATTGGTCGGACCCAGTATGGCTCTTACGCTCTGGTGCTGCTCCACAGACATTCAGAAATCAAGAACTTGGCTTGAAACTGGAGAGCATGATGGGAAGGGGACATGCAGTTCCATTCCTTACCGAGGACACGGACTCTGGGACTGACGTGCAGGCAAGACCAAGTGTTTGCACCTTAAGGATCCATTTATTTTTTGTGGAAATGGGCAGGGGGTGCTGGCTTGCCTTCGGCGGACTACCACATCATCTGTTTATCACAATGCCAAATCCAGAGCCTGTTTTCCATAGAAGCTTGGTGAGAGTTTTAAGGACATGGGGCACGCGTCTGTGTTAAGGGCAGTTACCTACACTGGCACAATCCCTCATGTGTATGAGCTACCCTGGTGGTGTAACAGGCAGTGGTACAGTCCTGATTGACCACCCGTGCAGCATGTTCACATTCATAGGAGAGGGTGCACCTAAGAAGCTACAGTAATGAATGACTCCTACAAAACTCCTTAATACAGAAAACGCCTAGGAGTCCATCTTTTCATTAGTTGTGCGGGTGGTTCTTCAAAGGGAGCCCCATTGAGTCCCACAGAGCTGGTCCAGTTGCACAGGGTCTGATTCCTTTTGTGGACTGACTCCTTTATTGTTCATTGAGGATCTTCAGTGTTCCAGGCAGTTAATTGTTCGCATTGATGTCATTTGTATTTCCAAAACTTGGGCAGTGCATGTGAGGGACCACTCCAGAGATTATTAAGCCAAGGCTGGCTTACTAACGATGCTTTTAGTTTCTAGAGTTTTCTTGGTGAGACCTAACGAGGGCTGCACCAAATATTAAAATTTTTATTTGCGAGTATTTCTGAGTTTCCAAGGATCGGCTCCAAGTGTTTGGCCTTGGTCCTCGGTAAAATACTCAGTAAAATAAAACAGAGTACTGAATATTTGACAGGTACCAAGTAGAAGGGGGAAAGCCCCGTATGTTGCTGGTTTGAGGAGTTTCCGAGTACAGAGTATCGGGCCGGTTACTCGGTAAAACCGAGTTGAATACTGAGATACTTGGTAAAAACAGTCATTTCAAAAACCGAGTTTCAGCACTAGTCGTAAGTGCTCTGTACATTTGTGGCTTGGCCATAAGCAACACTCTGTCACTTTTTTTTGCTTGGTAATTAGTGTCTTGCTGTGACAAGCGTTGGAGAAAAAGTTGTCGTCTTAAAAGGAAACTTTGTGTTGAGTTACTGGATGTCAGAAGTAGCTCTGGCACACCCCTTTTTTTGAAACAGCAAATGAGGTCAAATCCACACATTAAGTCTGGAACTCTTTTCAGTATCCCATCACAGAAGTACAAGGTGGAAATTAATGTCACCGCCCAGATTTCACCTGTCTGCCCATAGCACATTGACGTTGAGTACCATAGTAAATGCCATTTTGTGTCAGATCTTTGGTCTGTCTAGCTTAGTATCCTGTCTTTGACAATGGGCCACAATAGTGATGTGTACAAAAAGAGGATCTGTATATATAAAGCGATAATGCCTGGCTTCAAATGGCCAGAGATTGCCCCCCCCCCTTGCCCCCCCCTTGCTGTCTGATGCATCCTGTCCTGCCTGAACTTAATCCTTTTTTAAACTTGGTTATGCTTTTGGCCGTCACAGCATCTAGTAGCAGTGAGTTCCACAGGTTAACCTTTTGTAGATTCTTAAGTACTATCAGCTTTGAGGGCTTTTTTTATGCTTAATTTGACTAGAATTTGGAGGCAGGAATGTGTTGGTGAGGAGGCCTGTGGAACTCGCAGTCTGGAATCCTAGAGTTTGTATGAAATAAAACAGATGTAAATTTGCAGGGATGTGGATACTCTATTTCCAGCATGCTTTGGGCGATAAGAGGACAAGCTTATTTGCATCACGGCACAAAAATCTGTCTTGCAGAATCCAAGGAGGAAGGGGGAAATGAGATATAAAAATATTGTTAGAACAGTAACGTGGCTGGGCCTGTCTCTGGCCCTTAAAAGGGAGAAATCAGAAATAATTTCAACTTTTATTTCTATTTTGTCTAGTTTTATGGAGGCGACTGGCTCTTGGATTCATTAGGCAAAGCTGACTCACTTGCCCAATAGGTCGCTTCCTGAGTTTGAGGCAAAACCACATGATCAGTGGCAAGCTTCCTCTAGACTGCTAATCTAGAAATGCTAAACAGCATGAACACGTTTCAATGTAAATAGGACAATAACACCTGAGAGGCGGCATTCCTTTTAATAGCAATAGGCCAGAACACTGGCTGACAGCATCTCGGGGGGGTTAACTTTGCATTCGCTCCCATTAAGTCGAGATCCTTCGGAGGAGAGGTCCTAAATTGCAGCCAACAGGCTGGGAGGTTTGCACAGACATATCAAAATTTGTCAGGAAGCCCATTTTAAGGTTTTTTGTTACCCTTTTTGTGATACAAAATAATTGCAAAATTGGTCTGGTCTTTTGGGTTTGTTTGTTTTTTCTTTCAAGAAAAAAATGCAATAATCAGGCTTTGCGCTTCCTAGAACTAGCCTGATGTCAAAAGATGCGAAGTCAGACGTTTTGAATGGGAAGCGGCTACTGAAACTGGTGAAGGAGAAATAAACGTCCTCCAGAAAACGGAATGGGAAGATTCTCTAGTCGCTTTTGTTTCTTTACCAAGAGTCCGACCTGATCTACTTGCCAAAGTGGCCCTTTGAGTAGAAACCCCACGTGACCGTGGCACGGAGGCAGCCTGGCCCGGGAAGGGAAACCGCGGCAGACGCAGGCCAGGTTGGGGCGTCGAACACACGTGCCCGCTGGCCATGGTGCCGTCCCGCTGGCCATGGTGCCGTCCCACTGCCCACGTGGCCTGGGGAGAACCAACAACGTGCGGCTGGCCCCACTTCACCATGACTAGTGTCCTGACCAGCTCAGGAACAGACATGCTAAGCCGCTGTGGCCTGCTTTGGCCCAGTTGGCCGAACCTTAGTCCGGGCTGTGACCTCGGAGAGTTTGTCCTGAGATGTAAAAATATTGGGTAGAACGGCAACGTGGCTGGGCCTCTCTTTGGCCCTTAAAAGGGAGAAATCGGGAATAATTTCTACTTTTATTTCCATTTTGTCTAGTTTTAGGAAGGTGACTGGCTCCTAGATTTGTTAGCACGGAGTTCCCGGTGAGGACTGGGACAAAGCCGGCTACAGCATGCTGTTGTCATGACTGTTTTTACCCTTTGAGAGCAGGGTAGCCTAGCAACCTTCTTAGAATAAATGGCTTCTATCCCTGGTTTAAGTCATAAAAAACCTCACTGTCACTCAAGACCTTTAAATAAATAAATAGTGTCCTGCATCTCTTAACTAATTCTGTCCTTTAAGCTCTTTGTAATGTGGCTGGTTGGAAAGGATAGCTTTATAGTTCTAATTCCATCGTGCCAGAGAGCAAAAAACTGCTCTGCAGAAGCCTCGTGGTAGCTTCGAAGAGGCGAGTTCTGCTTGAACAGAGGATGCCTTTTGGAAAGATGAAAGAAGAGACAGGCTTTCAGTGCTTAGTTCACCAAAGTTAAATCAGTTTAGAGAGAGCAAAAGCATCGTGCAAATTTGGGAATGCTTTCTTAAACACACAGAAGTGGGAGGGGGGCAAAGGAGACTGTTGCTTAATGAAATAGCTTCATAAATATTGTAAACTAAAGATTAAACTCGAGTGCGGTTCTTTGAATTCACAGCTTGGCTTGAAATTCCTTGACCCTGGATTTGTCTCACTGCAGGACGGTGTAAAATGTCGGTTTCTTTCTCAAGCAGCTTTAGTGCAAGGAAAGCAGGAGCTTCAGCATTCACAATACACAGGTCACTACTGGATTGAAGCCCCATAAGAGAGTCTTTGCAGACTCTAGCAGCTTAGATGGAGCCTCCAGCATGCTCCTATAACAACATGAAAAGAAGTTTCTTGGCCAAACAGAGCTCGCTCTTGCTGAAAAGAAGCCTGCAGTAATTAATAGGAGGTCCGTATGCATTAGCCCAGGGTTTGAAATCATTCTGGAGCCTGCTTATCTAAGCTTGCAATGCAGCTTTGGAATCCATGTTTCTAGATTTGGAAAACCAGAAATGAAATGGCCTGCCTTGGAAGAGCTCCGATACGAGAGGCGTTTTCACAGAAAGTCTATGCTCGATAGCCCAACTTAGTGGTCGCGCTGCATAAACTTCTTAAACTGGTGCGTCCTTATGTAGAGACAAAGGGTGAAAATGGCATGATAGCCCCCCATGCGTGGTGTCTGCCTGGCTGTTCTCTCCCCACGGACTAGGAACATGCGTTCCCGGTTCGGGGCCCCCAACAGGAGGAGAACGTTGTGTGGACTTACGCCTGCCCATGTGTTGCATGCGGGCCAACGTGTGAGCGTGCCATCTGTTGGGGGGGAGCGCCGGCCAAGAAAGGAGGCTTCGTGCACTGCCCAGCATGCGGAGTCTCCTGCCCGGCTGGCTGCTCGGCACGCCAGCCGCAAGCCAGGCGGGAAGGAGATGAGCGGGACTCGTGTCCGCGTGCAAAGCAACCAACCGGGAAAGGAACAAGAGCAGCCGCAATGCCAGCTGGCAGCAGCGTCTGTTCCGTTCTTAGCCAATGCTCTGAGCTTGGCCAGCACCGCAGGGGACAGGAGCACGTGCCAGCAGGGGCAAGAGCGTGCAGGCTACGCTTGCCCACAACCTGTGTGTTAGGGGCTGACACACACAGAACGTGGGTAAGTGTAACACGACACTGAGAGCACAATTGGGGCAATCGCCGAGTGTGTTATCACCCAGAAGCTTCACCAAACAGATGGGGGGGGGGGGTCGTCTTAATTTAGTTCGAGTGACTGGTTTCAGTTCAGGGTTGATTTCTTTCTAATTGTAAAGCCAGCCAGAGCTGCCTGTGGCAGGATGGGTGGGGTAAAAATGTCTAAAATAAATACAATAAAATAAATGATCAAACTAGGCTTTTCTTAAATTAAGGGAAGAGTGCTACATGCAGAGTTCAGCCCCCTGGTTACACTAGTCCAAGCTGTAGCAAGGCCCCAGTGCACAAGCTTAGTTTCTGCAGAACGTAATGATGCGCAAGTCAAATCACCTGCTGAAGTCCTGTGCTTTGCCTGTGGGCATCTGTGTGCAGTACATTTCAGGTGGTTGAATATTAAACATGTGAAATGGGGATTAACGGTCTTTCCATACCCATTTTGTGGCAGAGGGAGAGGCGGTATCTTTAAAGGGTGAAGATGGATAGGTAACAGCTACTCATCCTATGCCCCAAGACAGTGGCATAACAAGCCTGCGGTGGACCTGCGGTCATATCCCAATGATGAGCCCCCTTAAGGACAAGGGGTTTGGGTCTTCCTGAGCAGTGGTCCTCTCAAGACTCCTGGCTGTCCTTGGCTTCCTCCTGCAAAGGTTGTGGTGCTGGTCTGGTTCAACTCACTGAGAGCAACTCCACCAGGAAGAAGGTTTTAAGGGTCAGCAGGGCCAACATTCCACCCCCAACCCATTCTGAACATTTTCAGAGTGGGTGGGGGCAGAGTGTTGGCCCTCCGCCCTCCCTTACCCACTCTGAAAATTTCCTCTTGGTCCCCAAGCAGCTTATAGCGGACCCTGCGAGAGTCCAAGGCCCAGGGTCAACTTGAGCCCCCTTGCTCCATGATAGCTACATCCTTGGCCTCAAGCATAGCTGCATCCACCATAGCAGGGGTGTAAAGAAGTATTTGTTCGCTAGTAGCAATTAAAAGCTGTACAAAGCAGTAAAGTAAAATGGAGGGGGGGTGGAACTCGTAAGATGTTCAGATACTTCCTGTCAAAGAGCTCCCAGTGGGTGGTGATGGGCGCTTGCTCATGGAGCTTCCCTTGTGGTGTCCCACCAGGTTTCATTATGTCTCCCCTCTTGTTCGATGTGTTATCTGAACCGGCTGGGTGAGGTCATCCGGAGGCTTGGGGTGAGGTGCCATCGGTACCCTGAGGACACCCAGCTCGACCTCTCTCTTTCATCTGACCCAGGCCTTGCAGTCTCGCTGCTTGGCTGCTGTTGGGAACTGGATGAGGGTGAGCTCATTGAAACTGAACCCAGACCAGACTGACGTGGTGAGATTTGGCTGATCTTGTGACTCGGAGCGGTTTGGGACCCCTGTTATTGAGGACGTCCGGCCCCCTCTAGTTACTCAGGTCTGCAGCCTTGGGAGTGCTTCTGGACCCCTTCTTGCGCCTTGATTGTCAGGCTGCGGCGGTGGTCAGGAGCGCCTTCCATCAACTCCATTTGGAAAGAAAAGGCTATGGCCTTTTCTTTCCGACTCGGATCTAGCCACCATCATTCAGGCTTTCGTTACCTCAGGACCAGGCTGCTATAATGTGCTCCGCGTGGAGCTGCCCGCGGTGACTGTTCGGAAGCCGCAGCCGGTGCAGAATGAGGCGGTCCGGGTCTCTTTGGGGTCAGTCACAGTGAGCACGTTACACCTGTGCACAGTGGTCTACATGGACTTCCTGTAGCTTTCTAGGCACAAATCAAGGTGCTGGTTTTGACCTTTAAAGCCCTAAACGGCTTGGGCCTCACCTATATGAAAGATTGCTTCTCCTTCCATGCCCCACTGCGACCCCTGTGTTTAGCCAGGAGCCGGGTACCCACCGGCTAATCTTGACCGTACGACAAGGGCCCACAGAGGGGCGTTCTTGACTGCTGCCCCAGCCGGTACTATGGAACTCCCGTCCTTCGGAGGTCTGCCTGAGCGTGTTCCAGAGGCAGTGTAAAACTTTCCCTTCTTTTGGGCAGGTGGGGATAGAGGTTGGATGGGTGGGTTTTGTGGGGTGAGGGTAGGGATTTTTAGGAGATTGTTTTGTATTTTCTTTTACAATGTTTCTCTTTGTGTTTGTAAGCTGCTCTGAGCTTTCGGGGTAGGACAGGGTATACATTTTAATAAATACAAATAAAATAAGCTTTCTCAGCTTGCCAAAGAGAAGGTTGAGAGGTGATCGATGCTCATGGGAAGGCCGTCCGACAATGGGGAACTCTTCAGTCTTTCCGTAATAGGCACATTGAGCTCCCCTTTCAGAAAGCCAAAATTAGACAGTGTCTTTAAATGACAGCTTGTGAGGGGAAATTCAACACTGATGCTGCTTCACCAGGGGAAGTGGATGTTCATAGTTTGGGTTTAAAAGAATATTTGGTGTGAAACCGGAATTCTGCAATTTGGTGTATTTGCATCGCTGCTTCCTTTTCACTTCATTTTCAGTTCCGAATATTCGTTTGTTGTTTCGTATTTTACTTGCTTTGGTGATACTGTTTCACCCTAACCCAGGACCACTGGAATACCAAATAAAGGAATTTTGCAACCACACCTAAGACACGTTCAGATATTTGTTCATGCGAACATATGCAAATTCTCTTTGTGAATATGAAAATCCATATTCATAATCACTTGGAGTGTATTAAATCAAGGTTTAGATGCTTTCCTGAAAGAGGAATTTCAAGAACATAAGAAGGGCCATACCAGGTCAGACCAATGGTCCATCCAGCCCAGCATCCTGTCTCTGTCAGTGGCCAGCCTTGGTCGCTTTGGAGAAGGACAAAATAGGTCATAATCAGGGTGATTTTTGCAGAATCAGCCAATCCTCGCAGTGACAGGCTGAAATCGGTGCGGTCTGCAGGATCTTTAAATCCTGGCTCAGACACCTGACCCCAAACTAAAACTGCTGCTGCAGCTGCCATCTGTCAGGGAGGTGTGACCATGACCCCTGAGAGTGAATAGGCCCCTGGTAGATGAATTGTGGGTGTGGGAAAGGGGGGTGGGTGGGTATTAAGGCCCTATGTTTTGGTGAGGGAGGTCTGGGGCTTTAACATGAGGTGAGAGTTCTGGGGGGGCTGAAATTCCAGAGGATCTGAATGGTGTTTGATTAACAAAGTTCTGATTCTATGTCAAACCTGTTGAAAAAGCATGCTGGTAAGCAAATTAGCAGGTATAAATTGTTGCATGATTATGCAAAATTTAATGCTCATGGTGAATTTGCACAGTTTGGCTTCACTTGTTGCAGAATTTAAGATTTTTTGGTGCAGCGAACTCCGGCCCCTGATCATAATGGAGTGGCTCATTCTGTGCTACTTACTCCCCACCGTCAGAGTTTGAGTCCCCCAAGCAACTTGACTAACAGCTATTTATGGCCCTGTCTCCTAAGAACTCATCCAGTCCCTTACTCCATTAGACGATTGGCCTTCCCAGCATCCTCTGGCAACAAGCTTCACAAGTTAATTGCACATATTCCCTTTGTTTATTTTCAACGTGCTGCCAGTTAGTTTCATAGCGTGTCCTCTAGTATTATTTGAGAGAGACGGTGAATAGCAGCTATCTACATGATTTTGTAAACTACTGTCCTATCCTCACTGGAATAAATGATTTAAGGCAGGCCAGACTAGTCTGGTCCCTTCCAGCTCTGAAGATTCCAAAACAGTCCTTGCTTATCACGCTCATACTTGCCAAATCTATTACTTCAGCCCCTACTTCGTTGCGTAAACACGATGAAAGTTCAGTCTCTTTCCCGTTTTCTTTTCTCTTTCTTTTGTCCCATCTGTTCTCTTCCCTATTTTGTGGAGCAGAACAGCATCCTCCCCTCCTGCGGTAGGAGGCCCCTCACCTGCAGTTTGACGAGCTCTGGGCATCATTAGCCAGAGCTCCATTCAATTTGGTTTGTACCAACCATGTATCGACCATGTGCAGCCCCTCCTCTCTTCGCTTCACTGGCTTCCCCTTCCTGAACAAATCCTGCACAAGCTCCTAGTCTTCACCTATAAAGTTCTTCACAACCTTGCTTCCCCCTACCTCTCTGCACTTATCGCCCTCCATACTCCAGCCCGTGCACTTCGCTCCTCCTCTGTCCCTTCTCTCACCCTTCCACGCCTTCCCTGCTCCCCTAAGCGCCTTCGTCCCTTCTCACTTGCTGCCCCCCATGCCTGGAACTCCCTCCCTGTCCACATCCGCCTTGCCCCCTCCCTTCATACCTTCAAATCTCTCCTTAAAACTCACCTCTTTTGCTCTGCTCTGTCTGACTCTTTATCCTGCTGAGCCACTATTTCCTATACCTACGATCGGTTTACCCTTATCCTTGCCACATGGACCTGCCTGCTGTCATTCTCATCGTAACCAAGCCAAGTACGTGCACCTGAGACCTCGCATCTTCATGAATGTTAGACCCCTTGTCTCTCCCTCTGTTCCCCTTCCTAAGTCTCTCCCCCAGCTCCTGTTTCTCAGATTGTAAGCCCTAGGGGCAGGGACCGTGTCTATTTTATTACTTTGTAAAGTGCCAGGTACACTGCTGGCGCTATATAAATGTTTGTTGTTAATAATAATAAAAATAATATTTAAAGTACATTTCAGGTATTCCTGAATATATGGTGGAACACAAGCTGTCCATGTCTGCTCTGTGAAGCTGAGCTTAGGCTGCAGAAGTACAATCTGGAGCTGTGAGGGGGCGCCCCCTGGGACTAGTCTGTGGCCGCTGGCCAGATTCTCTATAAATTGACTTTATTTTTTCAAGTCCTGTTTTCTCCAAGACACTTTTTGGGGGGGCTTGCAAACGATTTCTCCTTTCTCAAATGAACAACCCCCTCTTTGAGCTAGTCTTCAGGCCTCAAGCCAGCAATGCTTGCAACAGCTGTACCACAGTTTAAACATTGGGTCTCTAATGGATTGGGGGACATTAGTGTGTGTAATGCTTTGACAGGTTTAGAGTAAATATTGGTCAATAAGGAGTAACTCTTGGTGTACAAACGTTTCCGGTGCTCTGCATTGGAATAAAGCATACTCAGAATATAATCATTGTGACATTATTAACCATCAAGAATTCTTTAATAATAAAAAAAAACCAATAACCCCATAACTAATACTTTTTAAAGATGTGTTCCTGGAAACGGGTGGAGTTTGCATAGATCTTGCACCAGCAAGAATCCAGTAACCAATTAGTCATATGGAAGGGTCTGCGGCGAGTCTAGCATTCCAGAGGTGGCTCATGTTGCTAATGCTGGAGAGACTTCAGTTTCTTCTCCTGTTGCTAATGGATGGAGAGACATCCTTTTCTGCCGTGTGAAACTGCTAGACTTCACTTTCACACTTTGGTGGGAAGAAGAAGAAGAAACAGCAGCTCTGCTTAAAAATGCACAAACACTCAAATACTGTGGGAAACAAAAGAGCTAGCTCTGCCTCTTCTATTACTGGCTTCATCTTCCTGGTGGCATGATCACATCCATTGACTTGTTTTTATTTGGATGTTTAACCTGTCCTCCTCTGAAGGCATGAGGTGGGTAACAGCATTGGGTGTGTCTGTTTCTAGCATTTTCTTGGTGGGACGTAACTGCTCGATACATTTGTGGCTTGGCCATAAGCAAATGTTGTGTCACTTTTTTGCTGGGTAATTAGTGTCTTGCTGTGATTAGCGTCTAAGGAAAAGTTGTCATCTTAAAAGGTGACTTGGTTTTGTGTTGCTGGATGTTAGGAGTTACTCAGGCGCACCGTGTTTTGAAATGGCCAATGAGGTCCAATCCACACACTAAGAGGGCGATCCAGCTCCATGCAAGTCAATGGGAGTTCAGCCATTGACTTCAGTGGGAGCTGGATCGCGCTCTAAGGCCACTTTCAGACATGCTCCCTCTCCGCACACACGTTCAGGCTGTGGGGGGGATGCGCAGGGAATCGAGCTCTGCATCCATGTGCATGTCTGCCGGCAAAGCCACGCGGGGTGGGGCTGGTGTTCAGACCGGCCGATCCCCGCGCATATCCGGGCTGCGCATTTCCGCCCCCCTCCCCCCCAGCCGGATATGTGCCGGGGGGAGGGAGGGCATGTCTGAAAGTGGTCTAAGGCTAGAACTCTTTTCAGTACCCCATCACTGAAGCACAAGTGGAAATTCACATTGCGGCCCATATAACACACACATTTAAAAATAGCAGAGTCTATCAGTTGAGCCCAGTTCCTGGTCTCTGAAGGGAGAGGGGATTTTTGTAAGGGGCCTGAGCGCTCCTAGAAAACATTCATTGTGGGGGAAGGGGAGTGAGCGGGGCCAACACTCTGTCCCTGTCCCCTCTTAAAACCTCCTTCCTGGTGAGGCTGCTGCCACTTCAGGGTGGGTGGGGGCTTGCGGGAGCCCCCTTTCGGAGGGTCACTGCTTAGGGAGATCCCTTCTCCTTGACCATATTGAGACATGATCCTGCGTCCACCATAGCCTTACTACGTCACTGAAAAATGGAATATCTATGTAAAACTCCTCCCCAAGTCCTATCCTTCCTGCCAAGAGCCTGGCCAAATACATAGGTCTTGGATTTGCCTCTGGAAAACGCTCAAGCTTCGGTTCTGGGAAACATCTAGGGAAAAAGGAGTTGCAAAGCTGTGGAGCAGCCACAGATGATGCCTCTTTATGTGCCCCCTTGCCGTGCAGACCAAATGCAGTGGTGGAACATGTTAGTGGGTGTCCCCGTCCGACCTTGGGGGTCGTGATGGGACACGGGGAGGAGGCAGTCTTTTAGATCTGTTGGGCGTTTGAGATCTTGTGCATGCCAACTTCCATCCAGGTATGTAACCAGCTAGTGGGACATAGTTGGCTTTGGTAGATGGAGAGAAAGCACTTCAGATGGTATCCTGTATTGGTTAGTTGGTGAGGGTTGGTCCAAGATGTTATCTTTTATTATTAAACTAATAAAAGATCTCATCTGAACTACTTTGTCTCCATCTATTACTTTTCCAACCAACATGGCAACTATATCCTATCTATAGTTGATTTTGTCCAGCGTGGGTTATGCTAATCATTGTGGCAAAGAAGGCTTGTTATTGGCTTAGAACGGCAAGTCTTTTTCTTGATGGCAGGACACTTGCTAATCGTCGTGGCTCTTAGCTTGTCCTTGTTACTCCCTAGCCTATCAGCATAGCAAGACCTCTCGGACTGAATTGCCCTACATCTATGCATGTGACTTCACAGAGCGGTTGCCTGCAGCGTGGGAGAGACATTGAGATTTTTCCAAAAACATGCTGGGACCAGCATTGTGAGGGCGATTTGATAAATGTTACTTAAGCCCATCTGTCTGGGGAGGGGAGGGTGGAGGAAGCTGATACGGTTCTTCTCTGTCCACATAAGCTTCTGATCTTTCCTAGTGAAGACAAATTGGAGATTTACCCTTGAGTACAGTATTGAGGCCATAGTGGATGAGCGGCCACAAGGAGCTAATATGGCTTTTCCAGTGAACTGATGTGGAGGAATAAGCTATGTGAAATTCTATAGCAAGGATGGGCAGCCTCATACCGGGGTTGCGGGGCATATGTGACGTGCAGCTAGTTTTTACTTGGTCACTTTGCAGTTCCTGGATCTGGTCTCTGGATCCAGTTCTTACCTCCAAGCACCACAAGAGTGAGACTAGGGACTGCACACAAGGACAGGGGACAGATCCATGATCTGGATCCTCCTTTTCCTGAGCACTCCCCTGGTCCCTTAGGAGGAAAAAATTGCCCCACCCCTGATCTCTAGGGAAAGCAGTAAAAGCATCCCGTTTTTCAAGATACGTTTAGAGGTAGAAAGAGAACGCTATCAAGACACTGCAGATGTTTGAACTTATTGGCATTGGTTCTCAAGTCATTCTTGCTTAGTAACTGCTGCTGTCCACCGAAGACGTTTGTTGTGGGGGTTTTTTGTTTGTTTGTTTACAAAAGTTTGCCGATGGCTTGTATCTGAACTCGCCTCTTTCATAACGTTTTTCCTACCCATCAGCGCCCTGTTAAAAACTTAGGTTGCACACTTAACTGATGCGTCTGCTCGGCATGGCAGGTGAGGACATTCAGCAGCCACTCAGAGGGATAGATCTCAGACTGGATGGCTTGAGAAGAGGGGTTATTTTAAAATGCCAACTGAGTTTTCAATATGCCTGATGTTAGCAGTGCCGTCCAAAATAATTGGCTACCTATTGAGTATTGCTCTTGTTCGACAGCAGACACTAGGTATTCATTATTTTTTTAAAAGAAGTGACGTTTAGTGTTTAATACGTATGAGGTAGCTAGCAAGCTTAACTTTTGCAGACAGAAAGACGCATTCTATCGAGTATTTTTCTCGGCTGGACTTAGTCATAAGACTGGCAGGGGTGGGGTCATCCAGTCCAGCGTCCAGCACCAATACCCAATTCAACATACAGAAACTCTCCTCCTTCATCAGTGACTCTGCTCTTTCCATAAATACCGCATTGATTTACAATGCCTGCATTTCGCAAACTGCTTCTGACACCAGTAGTGTACAGTAGTTGAGCTGTTGATGTACCCTTTTCAAAAAATACTTCTATAATTCCATTTATATGTTTTCTCCAATGTCTTCCAACATATTTGCAAATGCCAGCATTCTCCTCCCTTGTCCTCCCCATCCTTGATTAGTTTAATATCAGGTGTAGCATCTGCTTTGTATAATCCGCCCAAGGGCTAGCTCTCTAGCAGTCTGTGGGTACCTTCAACCAGCTACCATGTTACTTTGAAGCAGAGCGAGGTGAATTTTATGACTGCGTTAACTTTGCTACTGCATACTGTTTTACTTGCCTCTCCTGGGAGATGCTGAAATTAGTTTTATGATGATAAAAGCTATCGGGTGTCCTGCCCTGGGCAAAGCCTTCTGGCCTTTGATTACACAGTTTTCTGTGTTAAATCAGAGGACAATTGTAAGTTTAGAAGACAGTGCACAAAATCCCAAGTAGACTTGCGATGGCTGGTATAGACTGCGTCAAAGCATCAACTTATTGTGCCGTTGCCCAGATGATATCTCTAGAACAGACTATAATAATCCCAAATCTGTGGTAGATGTTTCTTTCACCAGTTTACAATGAATAATCCTCTTAATTCCTCTGAGTAGCAGCTGGTATTGCTACATCTTGCCCCTAAGAGCAGGGAACAGCTTATTTAGAAAACCCTTCTGGTCATGTAAGCAAGGAGGGATTTTCTTAGATGCTTCCCAACCATTTTGGCCATGGGACCCTGTTTTGAGACTCTAAAATAATCCTGTGATCCCAGATTAACCTTTTCAGCTCCAGGGGCCGCATAGAAGTTGTGTATGGGGGGGAAGGGAGTGTGCTTAGGATGGAGGAAGGAAGCAGGGCGTCCTGATCATGGATCTGTTCCCTATCCTTGTCTGCATGACCTCCTCCCCACTGCTTTTCCTGACCTCACTCTTTCAGTGCTTGAGAAACTGCATCCAGGGCCCAGATACAGGAACTGTGAAGCAGCCAAATAAAAACTATCTGTGGATCACATTTGGCCCCTAAGCCTGAGGTCCCCCATTCCTAAGTGTGTCACCACTCTTGAAGTGTTTTTAAATGAGTGAGGGGGGAGGAAGCACCCATTCAGGTGGATTGTGTGAGAAGGGATTTTACCAGGCGTTGCCGCACTCTCTTCCTGCCACGGACCATGGGGAAGCGTGCCAGGCTGGCCTTTGAAATTGACGTGTCCCGGCGTGAGTGCTGGGCTGGCCTTTGAAATTGACGTGTCCCGGCGTGAGTGCTGGGCTGGCCTTTGAAATTGACGTGTCCCGGCATGAGTGCTGGGCCGGCCTTTGAAATTGACGTGTCCCGGCGTGAGTGCTGGAGAACCC
This sequence comes from Sphenodon punctatus, assembly GCA_003113815.1. Lineage (NCBI taxonomy): Eukaryota > Metazoa > Chordata > Lepidosauria > Sphenodontia > Sphenodontidae > Sphenodon > Sphenodon punctatus. The sequence continues at coordinate 2,018,029 of QEPC01012846.1, forward strand.
AGGCTTCCCAGTGCTTGTGACTTGCAAAGGCCATGTCTCCCACAGTGCCTCTGAGCAGGGGACCGGTCTGCTGCCATGGGTAACCACCCCAGTTCATACGGGCAGGGGATACATGGTTACCTTTTGCTACACACATTTTTTGCTTGCCCCGCATGGCACACTCTGGATTTCTGAGCAGTGCACCATGAGTGGGTGTTGAGTAGCTCATGGGAACGCACATCCCACCGTACCACCTTCAGACGGGCAGTCAGATGAGTTGCTCTTGGTTGCCATGCGGGGTAGCATCTTGTTTAACACCACCCTTAGATGGCATGACTCCTCTTGGGGGTGTTGACTCGCAGTTTGGGAGCCTCCTAGGCTAGGGGCTATAAAAGGATAACACAATAATGTGGGATGATGATAATAGAAAAATAATAAGCCTGAGATTGCAAAAATAGTAACTTCTTTCTTCTCTCCCTTAGATGCAGCAGCTGTTCTATGAAAACTATGAGCAGAACAAAAAGGGCTATATTCGAGACCTCCGGAACAGCAAGATACATCGTGCGATTACCTTGCATCCCAACAAGAACCCACCGTACCAGTATAGACTGCATAGCTACATGCTGAGTCGCAAAATCGCAGAGCTGCGTCACCGGACCATACAGTTGCACAGAGAAATTGTCCTGATGAGCAAATACAGCAACGCGGAAATCCACAGAGAGGACCTTGAGCTGGGGATACCGCCTTCCTTTATGAGGTTCCAGCCGCGCCAGCGCGAAGAGGTCTTGGAATGGGAGTTCGTGACAGGAAAGTATCTTTATTCCGCAGCAGATGGACAGCCCCCTCGTAGAGGGATGGACTCCTCTCAACGTGACGCTTTGGATGACATTGTTATGCAAGTCATGGAAATGATCAATGCAAATGCTAAGACCAGAGGGCGGATCATTGACTTCAAAGAGATACAGTATGGCTATCGCAGAGTCAACCCAATGTATGGGGCAGAGTACGTTCTTGACTTATTGCTTCTGTACAAAAAACACAAGGGAAAGAAAATGACTGTCCCTGTCAGAAGACACGCCTATCTGCAACAGACTTTCAGCAAGATTCAGTTTATGGAACATGAAGAGATGGATGCCAAAGAATTGGCCAGCAAAATTAACCAGGAATCGGGGTCCTTGTCTTTTCTGTCTAATTCGCTGAAGATGTTTGTTCCATTTCAGCTAAGCCGGTCAAAAGCAGAACGGAAGGAACCCAAAGACAAAAAGATCAACATCTTGATTCCTCTTTCTGGACGATTTGATATGTTTGCAAGATTCATGGAGAATTTTGAGAAGACTTGCCTCCTCCCAAATCAGAAAGTTAAACTGGTTGTCCTGCTTTTCAATTCCGACTCTAACCCCGACAAAGCAAAGCAGGTTGAATTGATGAGAGATTACCGTATGAAGTACCCCAAGGCGGACATGCAGATCTTGCCAGTGTCTGGGGAATTCTCAAGAGCCCTGGCCCTTGAAGTTGGATCTTCTCAATTTAAAAATGATTCTTTGCTCTTCTTTTGTGATGTTGACCTGGTGTTTACGACTGAATTTCTTCAGCGGTGTAGAGCCAATACCATTTTGGGCCAACAAACATACTTTCCGATCATCTTTAGCCAGTACGATCCAAAGATTGTTTACAGTGGAAAAGTTCCTAGTGACAATCACTTTGCCTTTACTCAGAAAACAGGTTTCTGGAGGAACTATGGCTTTGGCATCACCTGCATTTACAAGGGTGATCTCATTCGAGCAGGTGGTTTTGATGTCTCTATCCAAGGTTGGGGCCTTGAGGATGTGGACCTGTTTAACAAAGTCATTCAGGCTGGCTTGAAGACTTTCCGGAGTCAAGAAATTGGAGTAGTCCATGTACATCATCCTGTCTTTTGTGACCCTAATCTTGACCCAAAACAGTATAAAATGTGCTTGGGATCTAAAGCGTCAACGTATGGGTCCACGCAACAGTTGGCTGAACTGTGGCTAGAAAAAAATGACCCCAGCCTCGGGAAAAACAGCAATACTAATGGTTCTATGAGGACAGCCTAGTGTCCAGCTATGCTGGAGAATACCTTGCGTTTTTTTTTAATTATTAATTTATTTTTTGGAAAATGTTTTGGTAGTTCATTTTTTAAAGACCACACTAGGATATATTTTAAGAAACCATCATTTTCTTACCAAGAACTTAACTTTAAAAATGAGCTTTTCTGAACAAAACTGTGATCAGCGTTTTTTGCCTTTTGAACAAAAATTGTGGCGGAGTATTATGGAGCTGGCCTGCCGAATTGATGACTTGAAATAGCATTTCTTAGCGAGCGAAAGACATTTTTGTACCTTTTTTTTTTTCATTGCTAATTTCTTGGGTAGAATTCTACCAGTTGGGACCTGAACATTTCAAGCAAAGTGGCACAAAACACTGTACCTAAATGTGTTCCGTTTTGACTGTTACACAGTGTCTACCTTTTAAAAAAGAGGAAAAAAAGAAAGAAAATGAAAAATAGGTATTCTGGTTAAATTGATGTTAGAACAAGGAAACCGTATGACAATAGTGGGGCATTTCATTACAAGAGCGTTTCATTTGGTTGATACTTCAGTCCTTAAAAAATGCTTTCTGCTCGTATGTGGGCAACTTTTGAGGGGGCAGGGGAAATCAAGCACAACCTGTATTGAATTAGTGTTTTATAGAAATTGTCTCTTTTATTTGGTCCGTATATGGATCTGATGTTTAAAAATTCCATGGTGGATTCTGTGCATTCTAAATTTGTTCTCCCATCTAGAGACCATGATGGCAAAGTGTTAAATTGTAGCGAGTAGAAGAAAAACGAGACCAAGAATCTAGCGAACTCAGATGAAGAGAGCTAGGGAAAGTTATATCATGTATTGTCTGATTTTCATTCAGTTCATTCAGCTGGTTGGTTGGGAGCAATTTATTACATTTCTTTGATTTACTAAGGATTTTTTGTTTTCTGTATCTTCTAGGCCTTTAATTTATTTAATATCATTGTTTTAGGTTCTTGTCCTTTCCTTGAATATCTGTTAGTTAGTATTTATATATATTAGGAATGTATTGCATCTTCTTACTGTTAAGGTAGTGTGCATCTCACTTGCAGTAAACTGATCTCCAAAGATTTCTTTTGAAAGTATTTTTTCCCCAGATTTCTTTTTAAAAAAAACCCCAATACTGAATGATTTCAATGACAAGTTGAACTGGAAAAAAAAAAGTTGAGTATACAAAATATGATCCCTCTGAGTAATCACCTAGCAAAGGTTTGAAAATGAGAAAAACATACCAAGTGCCTTAAAGCAAACAAAAGTGAAACTTTTTTTTTTTTTTTGCATTGAGAATTAAAATGGTGATGGAAATTGTCAATGAAACACAGTATATTGGGACCTACCAATTTGTAAATATCTTACTTGGAAGGAAAAATAAAAACAGTGAACAATATATTTTTCTATTGTACTCTTCAGTACCATTTTGTCTCATTATTCCTAGTTGCATTTTAATTACCTGCTTTGGGGGCAAAAAGGCAAGCAAAGAAGGGATGAAGATCAGTACTTTGGGTCTGGCATTGCGTTGGATGTTTCAGCCAGGATGGACTTGGAAACAGTCCCGAAGCAGCTGGTCTCTTCTTAGTTTTGGAGGCCAATGTAATGGAGGTCACCTCACTGCGTACGAGGTGCTGTGATGTCATGTTGCCCTGCAGGAGGAAAGAGGTGGGAGAACACTTTAGCTCTGCCCTTTCCTGACGTAGACCTGCCCCTGCAGAACACTGTGGCATCGTGGTCCTCCATGGAGCTAGGACCCTCCCACCCGCAGGGAGCCCGGCTTGAGTTGGGAAGGCTCCCGGGCCAAGCCCTATGGAACCATTTAGGTCCAGTTGGGGCTTGGTTCAGTCTGCAGGGTTCTACCAACAAGGTAATCTTTACCGGCTTAGCTTAACCAGCCTTGAGCATACACAGTTAAGGTGCCAGTTGCTGGAGATTTGTGTCTACACAACTGATCATGGTAGCAGCATGGGGTAGTGGTTATGGGCAGAATACCCTTCGTCCATTTAGGGAATTGGCTTTGTTGGACCTTACGTTATACTCGGCCGACAAAACTTGTACTAGTTTTAGCTTGTGACGGATGCACACGCTATACCCGGACAGGAGATGCGGAACAAAAGACGCATCGGAACTCAAAAAGTTGAAATGAATGGTTTGCCGAGGGCCATACCACAGGGCAAGGCAACCTCCAGGTGAGAATGGGCCCAGTTGCAGAAGATGGCATGCCCTCCCCAGGCCTCCTGCCCACCCCCGGTCCCATCTCTCAGTGGGAGAGAATGTGGCTGCACCAGGGCAACTGAACTGCCTGCCCCTATCATAGCTGGGCGTAACCTTTTGTAAGAGACTATACATCTTCCTGGGAGTAAATCTCCCAATGATTTGGGTTTGAGCTAGTTTGGGCCCTTCGTAAGTTTTTCAAAAGTAGCCACTGTGAAAGGGCTTGTCCTGCATAGCTTCGATGGGTTCCCTTCACAGCTATGAGTGTGCCACATGTCTGGAAATTAAGCCTATGGTGTCTCAAGGAGGCCACCCAAAACCCAGTGCCCATTTCCAAGAAAGACTAGTGATATTTGAAAGTCCATTTTGAGGCATTTAAAGGTGGTGGCGGGGAGCTGGGTTTCACTTCTCCTAGCCGCCATGCTGGGGATTGAACCTGGGACCTCTTAGCTCTAGTTCTAAAGACTGTCCCACAAGTAGATCTGGATACACGTAGTTGTCTAAATCAATTGTAACTGCCTTCCTTTTCCTCTACAGGACATGGAGCCCAACCCTTCATGCTCATCCTCCAAGTAGCAGGTCCCTTCTGAGGTAACTCAGATAGGGCAGCCAGAGTTGCTAGTTACCTTTTGAGAAGCTTGACCTATATTTGGCTGCTGCTTCCATGGCTAGTGTAAGGGTTGGAGGGTTTGGGGCATGGATGGACTCTGAGAATGGTTGTAGGTAGGATTGGCTCTAGGTGAGAGCAGACTCGGAGAGGAGAGGGCCTGGTCAGGCAGGCAGAAGCAGATTGGGGTAGACAGAAACAAAGAACTGGCTGAAATTCAGGTACAGGACAGAATGAGGCTGGAGTTCAGGTCAGGCACAGGCAGGAGCTGAGACACAAGTGTTGGTCCATCCCTATAGTGGCCCCTGATTTCACCAGGGCAGAGTGTGAATCCCGGCCCTCACTCTCTCTGTGAGGCCCCAAACACGACCATCTCTAGAGCCCCGCAGAACGTGCCTCCAAGAGGATGGGATCGCAAGGAAGAGGGGTGAAATCACCAGGGACCACACATTTTATCGTCACCCTTGGCCCTGCAGATTCGAAGGTCTGTCCTGCTGGTACCTGACAACTGGGCCTTGTTTGGTTTGAGTGTCCAGTGAGCGTTCTTGGATTGTTTCCTCTTGAACTTTAATACTTCGTACCTTCCTTTATTACAGGAAGCAATGGAAATAATAGTTGGCCCTAGATACTGCACTAAAGACTGACTAATGGAGCTAGGCATTAAAGGTGATCTACACAGGGGAACAAAGGGTCTGCAACTCCTTTTATTCAGCTTAAAGGAGAAATAGAAACATCTGGATATCTTTAAATTCTGCTTGGGAGTATTTAACTTTCCAAGTTCAAAGACCTAATGACTAAAGACCTTTGGGGACATAAGAGGAGTCTCTTAGTCACTGTTTATTTTTATTTTTTCCCCTTGTTAACCCCATTTAATTTCGGTGACTAACATTTTGAATACAAGAAAGCTTTGTTAAAGCTTCAGCAAACTTACACCTTCATTTTGGCTGCTAGAGCTCCCAGATGGGTCTCCAGCAAAACAAAGGAAGAACTGGCCTGAGGTTTTGGGGGGTGGGGGGAGTTTTTAAGAATCGGGGGCAGGGTGAGTGGAATTAAGCTACTTCAATAAAACAAAGAGAAACATTTCAAGCTTTCCTTATCCAAACTGGGCATACGCCCAGCTTTAAAAATAAAAAGGAAAATGAAAATCTTTTGCAGTTCACTTTTTAAAGTGCAACTTAGGTTTTTTGTGAAACAAATTTAGTTGATCTCTCTCTGATGGCTACTGGGTTCTTGTCTATTATAAACAAGAATCCGGTTCGATAGAAGTGCGCAGAGGAGACTATCTGTATAGGGGGTTAATAAACAGCATGATAGCCAGTGCCACCCACGAATGGGTATCCATTGGGTCATTTATTAGGTGGATATGGCCGGGGAACACATGTTCCCTACGTGTGTCCCCACATGGCGGCATCCTCAAAATCAAGGCGCATGCCATGCAGGCGAAGGCATGAACACACGTGCATGCTGTCTACTAGGGGGATCACAGCCAGGGAAGGCGCCTTCCTCAGCTGTGACCCTCCCTCTAGATCCCTGCTCTTCGCTTTCCTGCCAGGGAAGGAGAGAAGCATGGATTGAAGCTGGCATACGGAGCTTCAATGTGCCAACCATCAGCCCCGCTGAGATCCTTCCTGCCTTGGAAGGAGGCCAGCCGGGTTAGCAGCTGCCATGCCAAGCCTCCTTTCTGTTGGCCAGCTGTTTGGGGCAGCAGCTGGGCAAGGGGAAGATGGCTCAGCACCCTGGTTTCCTTGCTATCGGGAGTCGAGCAGGAAGGGAATCAGAGGGGGATAGCCCTGTGGGGGGGCTGTTAGTGTTCTGGGACATACACCCGCATCAGTCTGTTGGGTGCTAACGTCCACAGGCTGTGGGCGAGTGTCCCAAAACACTCGTAGCCCATACACGGGGGGATCGTGCCGCTGGTTATCATCACCCGTACTACAGACGGCTCTACCTACTTGGCATCAGACTCTTTTGCATTGAGAACTAGTGTTGGCTTCACGTTACAGTAGAACATTACCCCTGGCTCTTGCCGAGGGGAATACGGTGTACTATCCCATCAAAATTCAACCATGAGAGTGGCAGCGTTTTCCGCCCACTCTGCAATGGCGTTGTCAGTGGCGGCAAGCTGGAAGCCAGCAGACACCTTGTCCGAAGAGACCTTTGTGCCCAGCCCTACGTTGAATTCAATGGGGCTACTCCAAAGGATGTGGTTTGTCGGTCGCACCTTAACTTTTAAGCACAAGAGTATTCCCATGCAAACTCGGCGAGGCTACTTGCTACTTTAAGGTTAAGCACAGTGTCTGTCTGTCTGTCTGTCTGTCTCTGCAAGATCAGGTCCTATTTAGGGATTTCAGGAATCAGGCTTTGTGTAGGCAAGAGTTTAACTTCCGTTTTAAATCCCCTATTGGCCACGTCTAGAGGAAATGTTGGGTGAAAATCCTCTGAAGTCAATGGTAAAACTCCCATTGGCTTTAATGGTAACGGATCGCACCTTCGTCCCTGGGATCCCTTTCTTTATGGCCTCGTTTTCCCACTCGGGAACTTTGCCTCGTCCCAGAGTCTGCTGCTCCCCAAATTGTCTTTGCCCATGCTGCCCATTACACCTGGAGCTCCCTCCCTGAACATATAGTCTCCGTTCCTTCTCTCCCTCTCATCCTTGAAATCCTCCCTAAAAACCAACTTCTTCCATCAGGCTTTCCCTAGCTCCTGGCTCCCATAGATCCGTTGTTTATGCTACCCCCCCTTGTAACTAAGCTCAGCACGTGCACCTGAAACTTCTCCGCTTTGTGACTCCCCCTGTCCCTTCCGATGTTCCCCTCCCTTGTTCCTTCTAGATTGCAAACGCCCATGACTGTCCAGCACCAGACCTTGCTGGCGCGATGGCAATAATAAACCAAGCCAAGGACAAGGTAACATACGCAGTATTTCCCTCTCCGAGAGACAGAGAGAAAAATACCCGTGTGCTTGTGGAGACACACTAGGCTCAGAGCAGGCCAACCAGCCCCTGGGTGGTAGCTTCTGGGCACAGGAGACATGGCTTTGGAGCAGGTTGTTCTTTGACTAGGGCCTCGGATGCCATGATCACATCAGGGGTAGCAGGCTTTGCTTTGCTCTAAGCCCTCACAAGAGCACAGTTTTAAAAGTGAAGTCTAGGATGGCTATTCTCAGGTGCATGTATTTCTGATGAGAGTACATGCTCCAGAGTAGCTTAGCAATGGAGCGAACCATGTGACCAGGAGGAGGAGGAGGCTGGGAATGCTTGCTAAGTGATTTAAAGCACCGGACTGTTTGGACACAATCATTTACCCACTTCCTGGGTAAGTATGAATGTTTGCAAAGTGAATTGTTTACTATTGTGGGTAAGTCCCCTGCTGGGTAGCTTGTTTGTGTGCACAGGGCGATCCTGATTTTGCTGCAGAGATGGTTGAACCCTTGCCCTGAGGTCCACTGTTGCATGTGGACAAGCCGGCGTTTATTTTAGCTTAGCTTAAACCTGTTCCTAATCAACTTAAGCTTTAACTGCCATAAGCCGCTATTAAACCGAAAGAAATAGTTTGCTTTGGTTTCAACTCTCGACTTGTGGCTTTAAATTCCCACCTGCAAGTAGGCGCAGCAGCATTCCTGCCAAGGCGAACCCACCCCACCGCGTGGATTTAATGACCAGTCAGGTCACTACTGACATTTCTCCCCTAAGTATCCTCCCAGCAGCTGATTCGGGGTCCGTTCAGCAGCATCAGCAAGAAAATGCTACTGAAAGCAAATCTGCTTCGTCTGAAGCTTTCGTTTAAAGGTCTAGCTTTACATCGTGGGTCGTTGGGCTAAGTCGTTTTGCATGAATACTGGCTAAAAATATTCTGCTTGCACAGTCTCTCTCTCTCTCTCTCTCTCTCTCTCTCTCAAACTTTTGGGGAAAAATCTGTTGCCAAGACTCAAAACGTGGGGATGGATTAGCAGTTGGTTGGCAGCAAATGCAACTGCAGTAGAATGCATTCACTTTTGCAGAGGAGAGGGGTAAGCAACTGACTAGCATTTGTTTGTCTCTCTCCCTCCTCACCCCCCACTCCCGTTAGAATTGGTCTAGGCCAAAGCTGTTATCAAATAGTTCTTAGTGCTGTGAATGTCAGCAGCTCAGGGCTTGGGGAGATCAGTCTTGGAAAAGGGAGTTCCTAGACTTTAAGAAAAAAAAATCCCATTTTTAGACTCAAATATAATCAGGGCCCTCTTATTTCTCCAGTACCGTGATCGTAGTCATTTGCACAGAATCTTGCATTTGCCCAGATTGTCACAGAAATTGCCTCTTTTGCTGAATTACAGCCGGAATGGGGAGCGGTGTGTGCTAGCCAATAGCTTGCCGACATTGTAAACTAGCCAATGAAGTGCCAGGACTGTTAGCAGCTGAGAGAGTTTCCGGGGCCCTGTACCACAGGAGAGCAAAAAACCCAGCCGAGCCTGCTGATTGGTCTGTGTGGTGTATCATGACGGGGGTTTTTTGGGGTTTTTTTTTTAATAGATGTTCAAAATGGATAGAATGGCATTCTGGGAAAATCTTTTTCATTCAAAATTTGCATAATTCTGCTTGCAGAATGTGCAATAATTTATTTATTTATTTTAGGATTCCTAGTTGCAGAATTTGGAAATCTGAAGAACACACCGAGCCCTTATTTAATATAACCCTGTGACCCCAGGGAAGAACACATGTGCAAAGTACATCAAATATCAACAGTGAGAATGACCTTATTCGCAGGTGACATGACTCCATTTGGGGGTCATGATCCACAATTTAGGAATTTCTCCCTCAGAAATGTCAAGCTTTTTTTCCCTCCCCAAGGACAGGATGGATGAGAGAAGGGGGGAAGGGCGATCCAATTGTACGAAGCCCCCAAGGTTGGCGGAGGGCAAAAAGAGCCAAGAACATTCTTAATAATTAAAATAGAATAATGGCCAGCTACCGGACTGTACCATTACGGGGTCTCCAAATTTCTCTCAACAGGCCTGATGGAAGAGCATGGGTGGTTCTGTTCTACAGTGTCTGGGAGCTCAGCACCTCATCCTCCGTGGGGAGCAGGCACTGCAGTGTATGCAGATCCCATGGGTGCCAGCACAACAGGAGGCTAGGTTGTGTGGTCCCTCGGTCAGGTCTCCTTGCCGTGCACAGGAGACAGTGAGGTAATGAGCTGTGCACGGGCAGGAACAAAGTGTAGCATTCTGCGCCGACGGCTACCAAAGCTACCTGAGGGAGGGTATTGGAATTATAATTAGAAGCAACCTCGAGAGTCCTCTAGTTCAATCCCTGTTGGGGGGATGCGTGATGATTATAGCTACAAACATCGCCAACTGATGGCGATCCATAACATCCAGCAGAACTCTTCCTGAACGGGAATCTAGCTGTGCCACCCACCCATATATGCCCGAATGGGTTTGTAAACCCTGTGACCTGTTTATGCTCTTTCTCTTCCTCGCCGTTCTTGTCACTTCCACGTGACTTTTCCTTCCATACCCGGTAGTCGTGCTCATGAACTAAAAGCTGATTGGGATCACATTGAGAAGGCCATTGTTGCAAAGGAATCTTGAGGAAGGTTTAAAGGTCAAACGGCACGCCCAACGTCCGTTGGAAGCCAACAGAACGTTGGGCTTCTAAGTGTGAAATCTCGCCTCTGTGTGGATGGAAACTTGCAGGACCAAGGTCATAGGGATCATGGTAGATTTCTCTTACGGGTTAGCAGCCTTTGTTCCGTTGTACTGGCTTTAGTGGCAGCAGCGTCATAATGTGAGAACCTAAGAAGGGCTGTACCAGTGCATTGAGCCTAGCATCGTGTCTCCGACAGATACCATTCTTTACCCAACCGGTGACAATGGAGTGATCCATTCCCAGCCGTCCACTCCCAGCTTCCAATAGTCTGAGGTTATGCCCTTGCCCCAACCTAAGCTACTTGGCTAATAGCCACGAATGGACCTATCCTTCAAGAACTTACCCAATCCTTTTTAAAGCTCAGCTGTGCTACTGGCCTTGACCACCAACTCTGGCAACAAACTGTGTGTTGCGTGAAAGAAATCTTCTTCTTTTGTGTGCAACACTCAGTCCCAAACCATGGCAGATGCTTTCTCAAATCCCCCTCTCCCTCCACTGCCAAAAATCATCCTCTTCCTGCTCCAGCTTTCCTTCTGCAGTTTCTTGCCAATCCAAAAATCTGCATCGTATTTTAAATCAACACTGTGAGCAGAGTTAGGAAAGAGAGAAATTGAATCAGCCTTAGAATAATTAAGAAGGCACTGTGGCGGGTTGTGCTGATATTCATACTTTAATCTAATTTTTTTTTTAAAATAAATAAATATCCTTTTAATGTATTTGAATCTGCCCCAGTATTTCCAATGGAAAGTGCTCCAGAAATGGGAAGTCGCACAACAAAGTCTACGTTTGTGTTGCTGCATGTTTCGCACTAGAGCTAATTGTGGAGTGCACCCCTCCCCCTCTCCCCCCGGCACGCTATCAGGATGCTTTAGTGGGAATCATGGGTGAACGTCAGAGGCAACTAGAGTGAGGATCTGAATGGGTAAGAGCACTACCTCCCACAACACAAGAGTGGAAGGGAAGAGGGAGAAACGATGACTGAGCAGAAAGGAAGAGGCGACTGAACTTATTGTGAGAGAATAGAAGTGCCATATTGGGATAAATGTGCCTTGAGCATAGAAGTGCCGACCACCCCAGGCCCTGCTATTTTCAGCACTTCCGGGGCTTCCGCAGCGGCCCCTGTTTTTACCAGGGAAGGGTGTGGAGTCAAGGGTGAAGATAAATTGGGGGAGGGGTCACTGGCTCTGCTGTCTCCCTGAGTGGCCTCACCCCCCCTTGGGAGCCGCCTCCTCAGGGCTATAGCGGTGGTCATGTTTGGGGCCCAAAACACTGCCCTGGTGAAAACAGGGCCCACTATGAGGCCACCAGAAATAGAGGAAATAGCACCTGAGGTGGTTGCCCTGTGGTAAGCCCAACCCTGAGAGAGACTGGGGCAGACCAAAGGTCCAGCTAGTCCAGTATCCTGTCTTCAACAATGGCCAACTTCCGTTGCTATAGAGAAGTGCACGACGGGTCCCAGTGGAGCGATCCATTTCCCACTCATTCCCAGCCCCCAACAGTTTAGAGGCCTTGTCCCCTGACTTAATCCATGGAGAACACAGCCCAGGAGGCCAATTTGGACTCCATTTCTAAAGGGAAAACGGGAAGCAGACAATGAATCAGGGAACGATGTAGACTGCCGTCTGTCTGGGCTGTCAAACAGATCAAGGGAGGAGCAAAACCTAGAGCCGGACTAAGGGTCAAGGAAAAGAGTAAATTCTGGCCATTGTACAAAAGTGATGAAAGGCAGAATTATGGAACGAAGGCCATTGGAGGGAGAGATTGGAGGCTCAAGGATGAATTGGAAGTTTGTTGTAAGAGATTGAAGTGACACCTCCCACCCAGAAGAAGGGTTCCTGTCTGTCGGAGTATTTCCAGCTGAGCACTGATGCTTAGTTCTCCCTGCCTTAATTACCTTTTAAAACAGGAATTGTATTGACTTTTCAATAAAAAGGATCCTACTGAGTCCTATGTCAGCACTAGGGCGCCGGCAAGGCAAACTAATAGTGATGATGTGATAAGATAAGCTCTGTTTGTTTTACTATCATGGACTTCTCCGCCAGCTCTTTGAGTGAACAGGCAAGAATGGAAAAATTCTGAATTGGACCATGGTTTAAGTGTCTCAGACTTGGGGGCCCACATGCCCTTAAATGGATCCTGTTTTTAAAAAAAAAAAATTAAAAAACCCAAGCACTCCCATTAATTCCCAAGAGCTGCCCTTCCACGAGATTCTGCCACCTGTTCTTTCTGTTGGCGTGTGAGCAGGAGGAACCAGTGTCCACTGTGTTTTCCCCATTGGCGGAGCTGGGGGAAATGCAGTGAATGCAGGTCTCTGGCCTATGAGAAGTTCCTGCTTTCCAAAGCTGAGGTGTTGCTGCTCCTTCAGCTAATGCTATACATGAGCTAGAGACGAAACTGACAGACAAAGATGACAGGTATATGAATGATAATAGAAGTTAGAATTGTCCAGGCTGAAGATACTGTGAAGAATTGCTTGAAACAGCAAGACATGACTCAAGGCCATAGGCCCTAAACATTGCTTGAAGCCAAAAGCCCCTAAGTGAACTGCACAGACTTTAATTTGACAGCTTGCAAGATTTTGACTGCAAACCGCATTATTAAGACTTGCACAAGATGCCAGTACAGCTTGAACCTACACCATATTTCAAGCATAGCTTGATTTTGAACATTAATTGCTTATACAACAGTTCTGAGCATAAGGCTGAAAATAGACATCTATGAAATGGAACAAAGTTCAACTGGTCAGAAAAGAGGAACCATAGGAGCACAGATGCATCCAAGACAAAATGACTCATGAAAGGCATGGGAGGGCCGACTGCCTAACAGCATATGCATGGCCTATGGAACCAAAGACCTATAAATATGGGACGGATGTCTTTTGGAACTCGGATGCCTGTAACATCAATGGACGCCTGTAGCATCAATGGACAGGTCCTGGCACCCCATCACCTCTATCATAGTTGGCCACTTTGATAGGAGGACTAGGTAATGTATGAAAGACTGAATGAATGTTGAGAGAATAACAGAGTACTAACACTTAAAGTAAATAAGATATATTTTGTGATTTCTTTTTGTATTAAATAAAGCTAAGAGGTTTTGCCAATATTATATACTGTCTATCTCTGATCCTTTGGATTAACCACAGAATCTAAAAGAACATTGTCACACTGATTGAGAGAAGTTATGAATGTCAATAAACCATATTCCAGGTCTGAGACTTAAATCAAGGTCCCTACCTTGGTGGAACCTCATGAATCCTATGGTTGTGTGTACCTTTCCTATTCCCTTATGAGCTAGATCCTACAGTCAGTTGCCGGTCTGGCACTCTGTAAGGAAATAGATGTCTTTTCCCCTGTGTGAATGTATGTGAGTGCTTGTAACACACCAGTGATTTAGTAGTGGAAACACATAACAACCCCAGAAAAAGGTACATTCCCCAGGAATACATTTGGCCACCAGAAAACTAGGTGTGACAAAACTGTTGGACACTTTTCCGTGTCTGATGGGCAACAGAACTGACTGTCTAATAAACACCGCTTTTAGACGAGCGGGTTGCCGTTGCACAATCCGCTCGCGTGATGTTTCAAAATCCCACAACGCGGGATTACACGTGACAGCGGTCGGGGATCATGCGCATGGGAGGCGGTAGCACACGATTTGCCGACCGCTAATTAAATACCTCGTAATCTGGGTATTTAATTTGTGGTCGGCAAATCATGCGCTACCGCCTCCCATGCGCATGATCCCGGACCGCTGTCACGTGTAATCCCGCGTTGTGGGATTTTGAAACATCGCGTGAGCGGGTCGCGTGATGGCGACCCACTCGTCTAAAAGTGGCCTAAATTTGCCTTGGAAAGAAACTAGGCCAAGGTCTCTTGTCTTTAAAGTGTGATCCTTGCTCTAACTGCCTCAGTGGTTGCTTTCAGACGGACAGCAGCTTTGCCTCACCCTTGGGTAGCCCGTCCATCTACAGGCGGTCCACCAGATGTGCAGGCAGAGCAGGCTGTCCCTGCTCCACTCCAGGCGTGCTTTGGGACATCCAGGAGCACTGCCAGTGGAGCAGGCTGCCCAAACTCAGGCCACCGGCCTCAGGTGAAGCTGCTGTCCATCTGCTCAGTTAATGGCTGCTGCAACTCCGCTCTTGGCAGAGAGTTGCCTCGGGCAACACCATAGAGTTACAGGGGCAGCCTAGAGCATCAGGTGATCCACAACTCTATGGTGTGGGGAAGGGGGACACCACATGGGCAGACTGTGGGCCGTGGCAGCTGGCGGGTTCATTTAAATCCAACCCAGGCGGGGTTGCAAGTGGGCAGACGCAGGGTGCACCACAGAGCAGGTCCAAGGGTGGTCAGCCTCATGTTCATCTGAAAACACCCAAAGTCTCACGTGCACTGGCCCTGTTGAGGTGAACAGGTCTAACCGGAGGACTGTGCTAGTTGAGCAGTCTGTAATATGTTGCTGGTTATAGGTGACTCCAGCTTAGAGACAGGCGCGCACATGAGACACCGTTAGACGTGTAGCCTGTATTGCATCCCCATTCCAGGGAGAACATAGTAACTGGCACACAACAGCAGATTCAACATCAGCAACTGTCAAAGGAACGTCGTCCAAGACACATTCACCTCATGAACGCACCTGGGCTGTGGCATTCCGAGCAACCGGGGTCTGCCGGATGCTGCCGTTAGCGCCATGCAGGCACAGGAGAGAGCCAACGTTGTCAGTGCTTGCAATTTATCAGATGTTGGATTGGTTTTTTTTCCCCTGCAGCTTCTCAAGGGGGTGCGATTGTCGGAATCTCAGAACTGTGAAAGAGCTGTGGAGAAAAGGGGCAGCCTCTTATGGGATACAGAGAAGCCGGGAGGGGGGAGGAGCTTATTTTATTTCCGTTTGTATCCTACCTTTTCCCTTAGGCTCAGGATGGGTCACATTTCAACTTATTAACTTTAACGATTAGCATTTAACCATTAACATATAACTAATCAACTCAACTAGTAATCCTCACAACAACCCTTAACCTAGTGCCCTTGGTGTGTCTCCACCCAAGGAGCCCGTGTTGTGTGCACTACCATATCACAGGGGCACGTGGTGTTACCTCTCCTTGAAATTATAAACCACAAATAAAAAGCCATATAAAAATACAAAAATCTTAACTATAGAAGGGAAAGCTACATCAGAAAGGTATAAAAACAAAATATAAAAAGCAACTATTACTAATAGTAATAAGTAACTATTTCTAATAATTAGTAATAATATAGTAGTAGTAATTTTAATTTATTTACTTATTTGGTGAAATGGAGGGGGTGTGGAATCTCTCCTGTTCCCTTTCTGATGTGACCCCTCCCACCCCAGCGGAGCAGCATGACATCACACCATTCCGATGGGGGTGTGGCCACCACAGAAGGGACGGTAGGGCCCCTTTGCCCTGCCCCTTTCCGGTGTAGCCCCACTTCTTTTCAAATCAACATTTCTGGAGAGGTAGCAACCCTGGTGTCGTGGGTCATTTATTAGTGGGATGCATAGAGTCTGTTTATCTTGCTGGCAAGATGTGCCGCCGAAAGGAGCCTGTAATGCCCAATTCACAGCGTAGATATGCGGTTGTACTAGCTCACCTCCAGATCCTTGCACTCTAGCTCAATCTGTAAAGTCTTCTCCCACCCCCCGTTTCTTTAGCTGCGGAGGTTCTTAGTTCAATTCCAGGCGTGGGGATGCACCAAGTGAGGGAACACAATACTGTTTTTCTATGGAGGGGAACCAAAATCACTAGTGGATTCTGTGCTCATGAAAATATTTTCATGTCCCTCCATGTTCCATTGTAGCCTCTGAGATCAGCCAGGATAGCCCTCTTGCTCCTAACGTTTGCACAGCAGGGGCACTCACTGAGGAGTTTTCAGTGGCTGCCCCCACAATTATGGAGTTTCCATCCCCTGAAGATTCACTTGAGCCTGCTCATCTGCTGGGGGCAATTCAGGTCTTTTTTATTATTATTATTTGGCCAGGCAGTTGGCAGGTGGGGATAGGGCTTGGGATAAGGGATTTTTATTGGCTTATTTATTTTATGTATGATTTTATATGTTGCAATCTGCTCTAAGCCCTTGGACTAGAGGGGGATAATAAATTTAAATAAGTAAATTTCCATCTCGCCCCCAGCCCAGATATTTGCACTGAAATGAATAGTTTGCATATTTGTTAACATCCCAATTTTCCTCAGGCTTTTTGGTCATTGTTGTTGGGTTTCTCGGTCTTTCGACTGGCTAGCTGAAATTACATGACTGAAACTACCAAACGAATCATAACCTCCAGGGGATGTAGCAGGGCGGGAGTGGGCTCCCGTACAGAAGATGGAATGGGGCCCCCCACCTGAGGGGAATTAGCTGGAGGGGCCCCCCAAACTCGCACACCTGTCCCTTGCCTGAAAAACACAAAACAAATTAACTGGGCACAAACAGTTTTGTACCCGTGTTGCCAGACCCAAATCCAAGCGGGCAGTTTCAACACTGATGATATTTGCCGTGGCTGTTTGGCTCGGCTGCCCTACCTGTTCTTTCCTGTTAGCCACTACGGCTCCCCTCCTCCCATTCACCCACCTCCTTTCCTAAAGCAGCATTTCATTCCCTGAACCAGATCCCTCGGCTGACAGAGCATTAACTTTCCAGAAACTCTGATGATTTGCAAGAGCCAAGGGTCTGGCCCACTCTGCTCAGGAATTACAGTCAGACCCCATGGTGGTAGCAGCTGCCTTTTCTCCTCCTAACAGGAAAGCTTTCATAAATCAGTGGCGTCTGCTCTTTTGTGCCAGGGCAAAAGCAGACACCGAGCACAGGACCAGATCCTCCCTTTTAGCTAGGATCTGATCCTTCAGGCAAAGCTAGACTCTTCCGCCAAATACTGTCCCTATTGTGCAATGGTGTGAGAGTGGGAGTTGAAAGAGAACTCCCTATGGACCCATGTTGGCCTATGAAACCTAATTCTCTCGCGTACAGGCTCCGTGCATGCAGTTACGATGGATGTTACGTCCACGCTGCTCAGCACAAGAGTATTTACAATGTGTTTCCTGCCCGTTTGTATAGATGACACTGAAACCTACAAATGTAAATCACAAGAGGGTTTGGGGGACGTTATCTGGCTGAGAATTCTGGCACCCGATGAAATATTATGTGCAGGTCGAAAAACATACTACCCAGCCCAAAGAAGAGATCTGCTTGCTGTCACCCACGATGAATCCTCCAGTTGCTGTTACTCAAGAGACTAGTAAATGATCAACCAGGAAGCTGTGATTGAGCTGTAAAATGGGAAAAGCAGGGTGGATGGGAAACCATTTCCCAAGAAGATGCCCATAAATTATTCCATGGTGTGGGCAAGTGAGTTCCTGTCCTGAGATTTATCACGGCATGCGACAACGTCTTACAGAGGCTGAGACGGGCTCGTTTTGAAAAATGGATCCCACGGTACTTTAGACCATGAGTAACTTTAAGAGTTGGGAGATAAATCAGGAAAAGTAATCTTGCACAAGAGCTTCACTGCCTGGTACAGCCAAGGTGGAAGAGGACACCTGAAGAACTCCAGCCTAAGGATGGAACAAATTGGCCACTCTGTGTTGGCTAGCAATGCAATACTTGCTTTTTTGGTAACTTGGCTTGGGTGTGTTGAGCTGTTTTATACAGCATTTAGTATTTGAGTGATTCTGTTTTACACTGCTGCGTGGCGCATTGTTGCAACAATGTGGGGCGCGACCGCAGTAAATAGTGCCGCCAAAGCAAACTAAGTCCCAAACAAAGTATTCAAAATATCACGGACCAAATATCCAAAATGAATATTCAGACCACAAATGAAGCAGGAAGCCAACAGCACTTTGCATCTGTTTCGTTAAAACAAATTACAAACGTTCCAAATCTGGCACATTACATATTCATACTGGATATTGGTTTCAATCGCTGTTCGGCTCCAACGTATATTAACAAGGATATCTTGGCCGATAAAAATGGGAAGCTTTGGGGGTTGGTGCAAAGATCTACCAAGAGAAAGCTGTGCACATCGAACAACGGCCATGTTTATTGGCCATGCATATTAAGCACCACCTACTGGTGCATTTGTCTGTTAAAATAACGATACAATTTCTCCAAATAACAGGAGGGGAAATATCATGTCCAGATGTACCAGGGGTTTTTGTTCAGTCATGTTCTTTGCCTCCTGTTCTCCAAGCCCCTCTCGTCTCCAGAGACACTCCCGGGGGTTCGGGTCCCTCTCTCTGCACCCATGCATCTGGAGAGGATTCCCAAGATCCCAGATGATCTTTTGTTCCTACAAAATTATCCTGCTATCCTACTATGAGATACAAACCGATAGCGGTGGAGGAAGAGTCTAATTTTGACCCTTGTTTCCTGCGACCAAGGTTTTTAAAAAGAAGCTTGTAAGCAGGATGAGAAAACGAGGCTGGATCAGTATTTCTGCCAGTTACTGACTATGGGATCCACTTCTGCCATTGCTACAGCCCTCCCACCCACCGCCACTCCTTCAAGAGAGAAACCTGGCTGCCTTGGACCTACTGCATCCCCTTTGGGCAAGATTATATCTTCTCCCTCCGCATCGGATACTCCTTTTCTGTCTTCAGGGCATATGAGTAGGGAGGCCAAATATGCAAAATTTAGAGGACACTTATGAGAAATACAGGTTGCAGGGATGCATTGACTCCAATGCCGCCCTGCAACCTGTATTTCTCATAAGTGTCCTCTAAAAATTGTATATCTGGCCACCTGTTAGCTGGTTTATAATAACTGAAAGTTATTGGGTGGGTGGGTAGTGCAAGAAAGAACATAGTGCACTCAGCTCCTCTCTGAGCTAGGGCCCGGAGGAAATATCCAAAATGAATGGGTAGCAAGGGAGGTGGGGAGAGAAGAAGCAGGAGGTTGGGAAGGGGAGAGGTATACTATATGTATGAATGTGTGGTGAGGGAAGGAGCCTCAATTCCCCCCCCCCAAAGAAAAAATGGGGGCACAGTGTAAAAGGTTGGTAATCACTGGTCTGAATGAAGCAGGCTATCGTTTTAGATTTGGTTCCTAGTGGTCCTTCACGAATATGGTTTATTATCAGGTTCACTGATAATACTCAGGCAGCCATGGGGAAAACTCAGCAGCCCTGGGCCCCTGCTTATTGCCGCTATTTCTAGCCCCCACAGTGGACGGATCTAGAAGGAAAGGATGGATGCCGAAGGAGAGTTGTGCCCCCTCCGCTCCCCCCACTCATGATTTCCTGGTTTCCCATAATCGGAGATATTTACTCTCTTCTTTGTCAAGCACGTGGTGCAATCGGGGCAGTTTGCACCGGGGCCTGCCCTCGTTCTCGCTGACGTGGATTGAGGATTTCAGCGTCTCAGGAAAGCCGTGAGCTACCTGGAAATCTTAGGGCAGATGGGGACGTGTGAGCAACTCCTGAATCTCCTGTCATTCAGTCTGCGACCGGCCTTTCCCTCCGTGCTGAAAGGCGTGAGAATGCAAAACCAAGGCCTGCTCTTTCTGCCCGGGCAAAGCCTACTTCCAGATGCCAAACATATGTCTGTCTTTTCTCCTCCGAGTGGCTGGTTGAGAGGCGGTGAAGTGTGCCCAACAGAAGAGGGGCCTGCTTTCCAAACTGCAGGAAACATTTACTTTCTCTGACGTCAACTCGGACTTGCTCTTTTTGCCTTTGTTTGCTGCCTTTTCTTCTTAAGCAAACTTGGCGGCAATCAATCTTAACAAGGCCGATATGTGTCCTGTTGCTCACTGTGGGATGCATTCATCCCTCCGCGCCCTGGCAGGATGAGAGGGCCAGACTGTGGAAAAGGGGGTTTTCTGTTGCTGTCTTTTGGGTTTGACTTCTGGGAGCCATTCAGGGGTGGCCAGTTAATGTGTAAGGACATCTGTCTTCCCCGAGAGCCTCTGGGCCTGGAGACTATTTCCCCCCCTCCCCTCCCCCCAAATTTAAAAGCCAAACCTATTTCAGGCTGGGTGCCAGGACCTATTCTTGCTAGTAAGAAATGTTTCTTCTACAGAATGGGTTCCTCCGCCTTTCACAGACAGAAAGAAAAATGCCCTGGGACCTGCTCAACCTTTCTCTTTCCACCATGGCGAGACTCCTTTTGTGAAGCTTTCTGGAGTTTAATTAACATGAAACAGAAGCCAATGAGACTTTCCCTGCCTTAGCCCAGTGCTGCATGCTCAGTGCAACGCACTGATGCCAGGATGATTTTTAGTGGAGAGTTCTCAAAAGCATCATCACCATGTGATCCCTAGAAACGTCCACTTTTCTCCCAATGCACTTAACTAGCTCTGGCCACGATCCTGTAATATTTATTTATTTATTTATTATTTATTTATTTTATAGATTTTTATCCCGCCCCCTCCTGCAATGCAGCTCGGGGCGGCTAATAGACTAATAGACATAAGGAAGTCATTCTGCTATGATATGATGGGTTCAATCCTCTATCACTGAAGTCTTGGGGGCTGATCCATTGACGTCAGTGACCGTCAGACAGTAAAGCCCTTTGTGTTATTAAGGATTAAGAAACACCAAGGTTTCAGGAATGGGCTAAAGTGTGATCCCAACAATGGGCCAGGGTGAGTTTAACGCTTACTCTCTCGAAGTGCCATAGAATCCTTAATACTTACATGAGCAGAGAGGACACACCCTCCCCCATTAGTTTTATCCAAAATATGTCAAGGGCTGAAGACCAAGATAATGATCTCTTCGGCCAGTTACTTGAGAAGCAGAGGGAGATGGGTGGTGAGAGACGTCTTTATTTGCATCTGTCCTAATGGACCATTCTTGAATAAGCCCTAGCAAAAACATCATTCATGCATCTTAGCTTGCATTTAAAGAAGGGCCATTGGTCAGAGGCCTAATCAAAGGTTGATTGGTTTTCTCGTTGCTCCGTTCCTTTTGTAAATCATTTGCTTGGAGGTTTGTTTTCTAGCTTTGGAGACTTTTACGTAGGACGGAGAATGCTTATCGAAGGGGTTTAATTGGGTCTGATATCTGTGTGTCTGGGACCCACAGGCTAGGGTAGGGAGAGTTGGTGCAGGATGAGGTCCTGGGAAATGTTGTGTAAGATCGGGTCTGGAAAGTTGGTCTAGGATCCAGGGTCCAAAGTCCAGGAGATAATGCGGGTCATGGCGGGGATTGACACACGGAGGACCAAGCGGGCAGGCATAGATATCCAAGGCAGAATGAACTGAACGAGACAAGGCAGCATTGGATTGGATTGGATGAGATGAGACAGAGCTGGTGCCAGGGGGAGTGAGCTCCCTAGGCAGTCACACAGGGGGCATATCCCACAGATGCCGGGCCCCGGCAGACACCAGACACCCTGAAGCAGACACCAAACCCCAGTTCCTGGCAGCCAGACTCACCAGTGGGATCAGAAGGGCCACGTTCTTGGAGGGAAGGTCAGAAGGGCCAGCCTCCAGCTGTCCCAAAGGACCCACTAGGGTCAGGGAGAGCAGAGCTGGCCCAAGGTCCATGGAGACATGAGGAGATGCAGAAGGTGGAGGCAAGACAGGGAATCAGGAAGTGACTGATGATGCACACAGCTTTCTGTGGCTTATGGATGGCCTTACATACAGGCCAGCAGCCAACCAGGAAGCTGGGGTTGTGCGGAGCAACGCTGAGGGGTGGAGCCTGGTCAGTCATAGGGTAGGTTTTATGGCTAATACTGGGCCCTGGCCAGCAGGTGGCACTGCAGAGCCAGCCACTGCACCTGGGGCCCCAATGGCGCTGGTTCCGCCCGTCTCCTGGGTGTGACGGATCACATGGTGCCATGCTCCACTTATTAATGTTCATGAAACAGCAGACATTCTGGAAGTCACCCACCACCCTGCATGGTTTAGCTCAGGACAACAAGGGGAAACAAAACAATGCTCCAGTTCTCTCTGCCTCTGGAAGTCATGCATCATGTGTGTGGCTTCTATCCTCCCCGTCATCTGTCCTCCTGCTAGTGGAGGCGATACGCTGGATGGAACGACGTGTTGGTGATGTCATGCTCTTTAGTGCACTCCTTTGAGCTTCTTCCAAACATAGCCGGTGTTATCCAGCTGCAAAGGGAAAAGATAATTTCACGAGGTCAGATTGCTTTCAAAAGCTAAAGTTACTCTTATTTTCCATGCTGGGCTCTGAGCTGCTGGTCAGAATTTCCTTCACGCTAACAAAGAAAACCGGGCCATTATGTTCGTTCCCGCCTCAGCTTTGTAGATTGCCAAGCGTTTCCGATCAGAATCCGCTTTCCTGTTCTTATTTCCCCGGAGCTCTCGGTCTTCCGGCCGCGTCGGTCATGAACCAGTGACACTAGATGGCGAGATGTAGACTTACGGTGCGCCCGATCCCGATGTCCATCTCAGACCATCTATCCTGACTCCTCTTGCTGGCTCCAGCGTCCAGGCTGGTACCCCTCCCACTGGTTCCCACCTCTAGGCACCTCAGTAACTGGTCTGAGGGGTGGAGACTGAGGATCCCTCTCCTTTAGAAAGAGCCTTCCCTGCTACACTGAAGGAACTCTCCTAGCCTCTCTCCTCCCCAGAGACACTCCCTGGGATTCGGGTCCCTCTCTCCTCCCCAGAGACGCTCCCTGGGATTCGGGCCCCTCTCTCCTCTCCAGAGACGCTCCCTGGGATTCGGGTCCCTCTCTCCTCTCCAGAGGTGATCTCTGAGGGGCTCATCATCCTCCCCACGCTGTGATCTACCAGTAGATTGTGATTCTTGGCCACCCCTGCTCCATGTGGTTCATCCTCCAGCCCTTAATAAGTAATAAAATCCCTTGCTGTTCTGATAAAAGGAGAGCTTCTTGACCTCGGTGCTCTCCTGGTTCAGTTCCAAAATGGATGCCGTGCAGTCCTCCCAGAAATCTCTTCCGCATGGTCTCCATGTGTAGAGCTCTTAGACAATATTGTTCAGCATAGAGGTCATCCCACAGCTGGCGAGGGAAAAAAAAATATATCTCTGTACACGTCTGTGTTCCACATGGACGGTTCAATTTATTTATTAATTTTGATTTTATATCCCGCCCTTTCCCATAGGCTCAGGGTGGTGCTCAATAGAAAAAATATCAAATCCAGTAAAAACCAAAATAAAAATCCCATTGCAACCATCCCCACCCCAGCCCGCCAAACCCTATTCCGCCTCCTAAAAGCCCAGACAAATAAAAAGGTCTTGCATCACCTTCTGAAGATGTTTGGGCTTTGGTGAACCTCCAGGGGAAGGGAGTTCGAAAGTTGTGGGGCAGCCATCGAGAATGCCTCTCTGTGCACCCAAGTTGGCCGGACCTGCTGCGGCGGCGGTATTTACACGAGGGCACTTCTGGCTGACCTGAGGAAAGGTGACAGGACAGAGGGTATCTAAAAACTCAAGTGACGCTGGGCTGCCGGGTCCTGGGTTGACCCAGGACAGGCAGCCCAAGAGGACAAGGCGCGCGCTGGTGCAGAGTGAAAAACATGCAGGCGCCCAGCCAGGCTGGCAGCTACAAAGCCCGGGGGTGGGGGAACAGGGAACATGTGGCTGGCCCCACCCCTGCCATGACAGGCAACCATGTCATTGTGCTGCCTGTGCAACCAATGGCTGCCTGTCGTTGTGTAGCCAGCCCAGGCCACATGCAGCTCCGGGGTAGCCGCCACCATGACCCAGGATACACCAGGTCAAACATCTGGTAGCGTCAGCACACACGACCAGGCTGGGTCCGTGCACAAGTGGGCCACATTGGGCCAAACCGGTCCGCAGTCACATTTGTTTTTTCCCATAGAGGGGAAGGTAGTCTCTTATATATGCAGGGCTCAAGTCATTTTGGGCTTTATAGGTCAAAACTGGTACCTTGAATTGTGCTCCGAACACTCTGACATAGACACCCTGTGTGTATTGCTCCTTGGACTTGAGTCTGGCTAGAAACTCACGGTAGCTAACAGCAAATATGGTGAAGAACTTGAATTCAACCCTAAGGTGTCTGAATTTTTGGTCATTTTAGTTCACCCGTTAATGCTTCCCACTGCTAGTCGGGGTGGAGTAACCTCTGTGTGTGCACGTGTGTGTTGATTTTCTGGGACTGGAAATGGATTTTCTGGAATAGAAAATCAATAATTAGGTGTGGAATGTCAGTAAATCGATTTTAAAAAGAAAAGTCAACAAATCGGTACTGAAGGTCAATGTTCCGGGAGCGGAAGTCAACATTCCAGAATACTGGGTACACAAATTGTGTCAGGTTGGCTCGTTGGGACGATTCGGGTACCGGAAATTCTATGGTTATACCCGTTTTTGCAGGTACTCATTTCAGCTCGTTATTGCACATGCACAAAAGTGACAAATCCAAGCAAATAAATAACCAAATAACTGGGTATACAAATACCATGTTTTGGATGCAAACGATATTTGTGAGTACAAAACTGCCTATTTGTTTCACCACTACCATAAACCAGGCCTCATCCGCTGGAACTAGGTTTGTCTGAGCCTGAAACTACTCATCTTCCAGAGCCAATCAAAGACTTTTTTTTATTTGGTTGGGCATTTGGCAGGCATGGATAGCGTTGGCGGAGGGTTGGAATAAGGAATTTTAATTGGTTTTATTTATGTCTGTTTATGCTTTTATGTGCTGTAGCCCCCCTTGAGCTTTAGAGGATAGAGTGGGATAATAAATCTACATAATTAAACAAGTGCTTCACTGATCTGGGAGGGCCAAAATTATGACCGTCCTCCAGGGTAGAGTTGAGCTGCATTAGCAGTAATGATGGAAGAAACTGGGCAGCCATACCAGAGCCTCAAGTAAGGTTTCCATCTGTCTCAGGGCAGAAAACCTGCCAATGCTAAATTGCATAAATCTCTCCGGGATTGTGTATGTATATTTATGCAAATTTGAAATAGCCAGTGGCCTGATATTAAGGATGAGCTTTAAAAAGTCCCTCATTTCAAACACCACAGCCACAGAGCATGATATAGAATTGACATGCCTACAAGACCAATTTCTGAACACTTGGTGACTGCTGGGGTATATGTCACCCCAGACACTGGACCAAAAAACCCCCCCAATTCCTGGACTGTTCGAATGAAAAGAGGATAGGTGGCAACTTGCAAGCCTAGCCCGGAGCTTGTAGGGTGGAGAAAATTAGAAGGATTATATTTAAAAGGTACCAGATAATTTGGTAAATAATAATTGCAAGTGATGGGGAGGGAGGAAGGGAGCAGGCAAAATCCATTAACATTTCAAATCTTAAAATACAACAAAGGGAGCCATTAATCAAATACAAATAAAATATCCTATATCCATGATCTTTTCTTCTCTTGCTCCCTTCACCTTGCCCTCACTGAAACCTGGATCTCCCCCACTGACTCTGTCACCCCTGCCACCCGCTCCTACGGAGGTGTCTCCTCCCACCAGCCCCGGGCAGAAGGCCGGGGTGGTGGCGTAGGCCTCCTCCTCGCCTCTTCCTGCCAGTTCCAACCCCTCCCCTCTCTCTCCTTCCCCTCCTTTGAGGCTCACTCCGTCTGCCTCTACTCCCCTCTCCACCTCTGTGTTGCTGTTATCTAC